>CM076571.1:693886602-694051207 GCA_034641835.2 Pinus albicaulis | reverse complement strand
GATCCACCACACCATCACTTATCAAGATTTGCATATCCATGGAGACTCGTACGGCAGTTGTATCTCACCCATGGTTGATATGAATGGTGGCTCAAGATCTCTTCAAGAGATTCGCGTTGCACCAATCCAATGAATGTGATGAGGGTCAACCATATATTGACTCAATGTGTTCACTACAAAACATATGTCCAGACGTGAGTTCACTAAGAACATCAAGGCCCCCATGAGTTGACGATACTCGGTGGGATTTCCCAACTCGGGCCGAGCAACACTTCCACACAACTTCTTAAAGTTGAGTTCCATTGAAGTAGTCACGAACTTGCAATCCAGCATCCCAAATCTCTCCAGTAGCTTCATGACATATTTTCCTTGATAAAGGAAAATCTCACCTGGCTTTTGCCAGACCTCCAAGCTTAGGAAATAGTGCAACAATCCTAGGTCCTTCATCTCAAATTCGGAAGTTAGCTCCCTCTTACATTGATGAATGAGAGGGTTAACAATTGTCAGGAAGAGATCGTTCACATAGAGAACTAGAATGAGAGGCCTTTCTTTATCAACCTAAAAATAAAGGTTTGGATCAGCATCACTTCGAGTGAAGCCCAGCTTCATCAAGTAGCTATCAATCCTCTCATACCAAGCCCTGGGACTTGCTTCAACCCATAGATGGCTTTCTTCAACCTGCCTACATATGTGTCTCTATCTTGGACTTCAAACCCCAGAGGTTGTTCCACATATACCTCTTCCTTGATTGAACCATGTAAAATGGTAGTCTTCACATCCATCCGATGGAGACCCATCCTTAAAGGTGCATGGGAATGACTACCTGGGATGGTGGTATAGCTGGCAACAGCAACATATCAACATAATCTATGCCTTCCTTTTGAGAGTAGCTTCTGCAACCAATCTTGCCTTGTGTACTTTTCATACGGCAAATATTCCTAATTTGTCCTAAGCTAATTGGAATATTCATTTTTTTTTTCTTTCTTTGTTTAAAGAATAAAAGTGTAAAGGAGGTCCATAAAACTCCTAATAAAGAATAAATCAATGCCAAATGAGAAAAAGTTAAAATCTTGGCTATGTAAGCAAGCACCCTTAGGTGTGAAAGGGGCTGGATATTTTGACTGGGTCAAACATGACCAAATCTACAGCATTGTCTTGGAGGAGTGGCCATCAATGAGGCACATCACAGTTTTAGATGGAGATGGCTTGTGTGAAAGAAGCTATTTCATTGAAGGTGGTCTAGGGTTTGAAAGCCCTCAACTTATAAAAGGAAGAGGATGGCAGCATGAGAAGGTTGTTGATGAACAATATATTTCTGAATATATTGTCTGTTTAGAAATATATCATTCTTTTGTTGTTTAGCATTTGTAATATCCCCAAATGGAATATTTTAACTAAAATTGCGTAATAAACTCGAGTAGAAAATAAATGGAAATATACACACAGCCACTAATAGAACACAATGGATGCCGATAAAATCACTAAGCCATTTTATTGATCCATGGTAAAAAATACATCAACATAAAGGAACAACGGACCCTGAGCTTCCCAAGCAAGCAGATAAAACCCAGAAAGATGTCTGGCCCAACTGATGAATGACGTTGGCAATGATGTAGATGGCTCAATAAGGAGACTGCTGCAAATTGGCTACGGCAAAACTGACCTCTCCAAACTCCACTGAAGCACTGTGAGATCTCTGAGTGAAACCTCCTCAAGGGTATTCGGTTTCCGTCCAACACTCACAAATCACCCGAGGGTTTCCGTCCTGGGGCTACGACTGAAGTAGAGAACCACGTCTCACACCTCTCATACAATAAAATGATATGATCCAAAGATATCCCTCAATGGTCTCCTCCCTTTCTTTTATATAACTCTTGGAGCCTTCTAGAGCATTATTTTATTGTTATTTTATTCATGGAGCACTTTTCCCTCTTATTAAAATATTCCTTTTTAATGCAGAAAAGGGTAAATTAGCTACCACGCCTCCTCCGGTCACTGAAACCCGTGTCCAACCGTCCCACCATGTAGGTATCCTCGCCCCGGTTCCAATGACCTATTACACTAAGGTGTTCCATCATAAATTCCTCTCGGAATGCCACCTTGAGTGTAATCAGCTAAGTTATTTCAATAATCAAATTTCAAAGTTGCCTTAATGCACGTGAATTTAGCCAAAATTGCTCTGGATGATGGAATATATCAAGCTTAATGCCACCCCACCACATAGAAAACCTTCAAAAACTCCTCCAAAAAGCCTGGCCCAGCCTGATGACACCAACTTGTACCGTTTCACTAACTGCCCCAACTGAAGTCCATCCTAGCCCCGTCATAGGTGACACAAAAAAGGAATATTGCTGCACCTTTCGCCCCAAGATTGCTTGCCCTCAAGCAATCCAATTATGTGGGCCACCCTGTTGGCCTGATGTAACTGAGACCCAATGCCTGGATCCCATACAAACCTCCTGGTGCTACTATGTGTCTGCGTCAAGTCACCAGAATAAACCTCTCAATGTCAGGATCCCAAACTGATCTCTCACTGTACCTGTCATCAAACAATCCTCCCAGATCCCCATGCCACGATGGCCAATCATCGCCGAAGTCCCACGGCTCGGACTGCGCACTGCCTCTAGCTATGACTGATGCTCTAAGAGGTGACGACCACGTCTCCTGCTGCGCTGTATCTATGACGGTGTAAGCTGCCCCACCAACTGTGTACCAACTCATCACCTCTCTCCAATCCAACCCCTAACTAAATCCAATGCTAATCCCGTTCTCCTAAAATTGGGATGGGATGCTGAAGAATTTGCCCCAATGCCAACTAGAATCTGTATCATCTGTCATGTCTAAGGGCCCCTGCTCTGTTGTGCTCCCTACGAAGAATATCATACCATCAAGAGGATACCAACTCATGATCCCCCGCTAATCCATCCTGGAAGAAGAATCCAATGTAGCAACAACTGTATAGGGAACACGCCTGGAGTGTTATCGCCAGCCCGTAATCAACTCACACTGCTCTGCCCTGTCTGCCAACGAAATCTGCTTATAGAAGAAAGCCCCTCTCTCTATAATGGGCCAAAGTGGGCAAGATATGCTGCAAGCTCCATAGATGTACTCCTGGAGAGTGCTACTCCCTGAAAGTACTGCAACTCTGCTGACTGCATGCGCATCTGTCTATACCTCATTAGTGTGTTGGTCCAACGATGGATGCTCCACCATCTCCAACAGCTCATCTCTCTCCTGATCGGGAATGTAATGCTCCTGCTGTCTGCTAGCCCCCTGCAGGACTATCCCATCTACCCCCAACATCTCCAGAGGATATGGATCTGTAACTGCTGTCACCGTACTCAGTGTCTGTGTATTTGATTGCTCCTCCTCAGTGGCTGACCCTAAGGTTAGCTGTATATCCATCATAGACTCAATGTGAGCCTCCATCTGGCTCTCCCACAAGGGACTATCATGCATGATGTGCATAGTATCCTCCTCTGCTGACTCAAGCTCCATCATATGCTGCTCTGGCTGAACCGTCACAAGTGACTCATCACCCAGAGTATCTCCCATAGAGTTCCCTGACTGGTCACCCTGCATACTGGAATGCAGCTCTGGCCTACAGTCATCAACTCTGCATGACTACTCTCGCTCCCCAGAAGCGTCCTCAACTGATCCCATGGACTCATCTGAAGAAGAGTCCTCACCTTGGAATACAGAAGGAATGCCCTCCTGTTCTACCTTCGCCACATCATTTGCATCACTCAAGCATGAGTGATCAGGTCCCCAAGGTTCTTTGCAGATGAAGCAAAGTCCCTTCCTCCTCAGTTCATTTCTGCTACCAGATCCACCAAACTGGAGCAGCTCCTCCCTGGTCAACTATCTCCTGAATAGCCCAATATTCTGCTCAACCAGCCCTTGGGCTAGCTCATAAGCAGCAGGTGAGACCAACTGCTCTCTCCTCCAAATGCTCAACAACCGGGTCTGCAACTCTCGACCAATGGTCTCATGGTCTCTGATACATGACGACAAGATGGACTGCATGTGTGCTATGACAGTATCAGGATGATGTCTCCTAATGCTGAAGAAGCATTGGAACATCTGCAAGATCAAGTCATCACACTCAAGGCCAAACATGATGACATAAGTCTCGAATGTGGCCATACTCCATAAAATCTCAAGCTTCTTCCCGAAGGTAGAGCCTGAGCTGTTGTCCAAATCCTGAAAAGCCTCTACAATCAATCTCATAATCCTCCTCATAACATCATCATTGTATGGAGCTATAGGTGCGGTCAACTTCATGATGTTACTGAGACAAGCTGCAACTGGAAGTGTGACCCCTTCACAAGGTTCCTACAAGAATTTGGGCTATATAAGAGAAAGCATAGCTGGTTTTAGAGCCCAAATCAGTTTCTTCCCTTCTTCTTGGCTTATTTTGGACAGAAGCTCATTAAGCTCATCAAGTTTGGACAGAATTCTCCATGTCATCTTCATGTGTTTCAAATCTGTCCCAAGTGCAAAGATTTTGTGACCAATCCCCAATTCTCCCTGCAAATCTTTTGGCTGCTCTTTTTGAAGGATGGCATAAATTCCTCTTGAAAAGGGTATGCTGTTTGTTTTTGTTTTCTGGTCTTCTGATGCATGATGGTTCAAGGAACCAACCTTTATTCTTCTCAAGCTACTTAGGAATCCCTCCATGGTTCAACCAATGATATGATCACTATTTTTCTAAGTTGTTATAGTGATGTAGGTGTATTTTTTGTCAACCAGTTCAAATACATACTGCTGAAGGTGACACGTATTTGCTAGTGTCAAATACAGGTGCATAGTGGGGACTTTACAAAAGAATCAGTCTCAACTCTACAACTGATATCTATCTTTTAAGGTCAGAAAATTATTACAGCCATTGACAAAACTTCATAACAAAGATATTTTAGACAAGACATAGCGACATCCCTCACTGATATTAAAAAAAAAAATGTATACTCAGAAAATATTGAATGGAATCTGGAAATCGCTCCAGCAAGCTCCTCTAGAAACTGCACTGTTGCTCCAAGACTACACTGTTGCCTGACTTCGGCCTTTGATTTACCCACTGAAAACTGCTCAGAAAATTCTAGGAATTTGAGAAGGTGATCCTTGCCCAAAACCCAAAAAAACCCAGAAAGGGTTTCTTCTAATTCCAACCTTCAAAATCTGACCCTTTGTAGTTTGGCCCTCTTCCAATTTTGTTTTCTGACACTGCAGCTGCTACTGTTAATCATTGCTCTCCAAAATCCCAGCCAACCTCCTTATATACAATCCTATCAATTTCCCAACACCCCAGCTCTAAAATCCCACCAATGAAGCTCCCACAAATGAGCCTCCTCCAATGACTGCGTAGGCCCTTCTAACCAAAATAGCCAAAATAGCTGCAACTAAAAACTGGAAACTCGCAGGCTGATCCAAGATTGAAGCTTTGATACCACTGTAATATCCCCAAATGGGATATTTTAACTAAAATTGCAAAAATAAACTTGAGTAGAAAAATAAATGGAAATATACACATAGCCACAAATAGAATACAATGGATGCCGATAAAATCACTGAGCCATTTTATTAATCCATGGTAAAAAGTACATCAACATAAAGGAACAACGAAACCTGAGCTTGCCGAGCAAGCAGAGCAAACCTAGAAAGATCTCTGGCCCAACTGATGAATGATGCTGGCAATGATGTAGATGGCTCGGTAAGAAGACTGCTGCAAATTGGCTACAACAAAACCGACCTCTCCAAACTCCACTGAAGCACTGTGAGATCTCTGAGTGAAACCTCCTCAAGAGTATTGGGTTTCCGTCCAACACTCACAAATCACCCGAGGGTTTCCGTCCTGGGGCTACGGCTAAAGTAGAGAACCATGTTCTCAAACCTCTCATACACAAGAAAATGATCTACTCCAAAGATATCCCTCAATGGCCTCCTCCCTTTCTTTTATAGATCTCTTGGAGCCTTCTAGAGCATTATTTTATTATTATTTTATTCATGGTGCACTTTTCCCTCTTATTAAAATATTCCTTTTTAATGCAGAAAAGAGTAAATCGGCTACCATGTCTCCCCTGGTCATTGAAACTCATGTCCAACTGTCCCATCATGGAGGTATCCTTGTCCCGGTTCCAATGAGCTATTACACTAAGGTGTTCTGTCATGTATTCCTCCCAGAATGCCACCATGAGCGTAATTAGCTGAGTTAAGCCCATAAATAACTCAAATTTCCGAAAGTTGTCAGAATGCACCAGAACGAAAGCCAAACTACTCGGATGATGGAATATATCAAGTGAATGCCACCCGACCACATAGAAACTCTTCAAAACTCCTTCAAAAAGCCCCTGGGCCCGCTGATGACACCAACTTGTACCTGTCACTTGTCTGCTCCTAACTCTGGAAGTCCATCCTAGCCCTGTCATAGGTGACACCAAAAAAGGGAATATTACAGCATTGGGTGTTCCTGGTTAGGAATCACACCTCTTCCCATTGAGTAGCTCTTGGGAGAGTTTGTACTACATTGTCCACTATCTGGCTGAAGGCCAAGCTACTTCTTTCAACTACAACGCAAATCCTGTTGAGGGTTTGGTTGTCTTTGCAAGCTGCAGCAAGTGGAGGCTAGATCTACTCAGATCTAGATCATTTCAGTGCCCTTTTTCAATGGAGGAGACTTCTACTCCATTGGGAGGAGTCTATTGGAGTGCTTGGGCATCATTTTCAGATCTTGGCATGTGGCCAACTATATTCTAAACCCTACAACGCAGTTTCCCTTCTAGATCTACATTATTCCTGTAGGTGCTGTTGCAGGGTGTTTTGGCACATCAGTGGGAGAGCTGGTTTTCAAGTGTTGGGGATCTGCCCTTCACTTTGGAGATCCATTAGAGGAGGTCTATACATTGTACATTTCAGATCTGATCTACATATTTTTGAATACTTCTGAATATCTGAATATTTCTACAGATCTGCATACTTAGATCTTAGATCTACTGCTTGTACATGGTGTTTTGCTCAGAACCCCAAGGGGAATAGAAAGAGGAGCCTCTATAGTGTATGGATCTGTTATAGATCTGACTTTTCATGCATTTATATGCTCTAGATCTAAAGTGTAATCAACAGTTGTTTGCAGCTCCATAAAATAATGTTGTCAAGGAATTTTCAGTCTATACATGTGGTTGCATCACCTCATTTTGAGGGATTTCTGTCATTAGAGACTTGTATATTCCTGTCATTCATCTTATGGGCCACTTTTAAAATGTATTTTGCTGCTATAATAACAAATGGAAGGTCTCCATATTGGCCTCCTCCTTTATAAAAGATGAATTGCGTTATTTTTATATCATTTTGCATTCTATTGTTGCATTCCCCATTAGGGAATATTACAGTGGTATCAGAGCATCATTTTGGCATAGCCTGTGCTTTCTAAGAAGCCAATATGTCTTCTGAAGAAGAAGATCCTCTTGCTGACAAAGAGAAGAGGTACCTAAAGAGAAGACATAAGAAGAAATTTGATTACACCAATGACAATGAAGACAAAGGTAAAGCCCCTGAATCTGGTAGTGAAGAAGAAGAAAAAGATTTTTCTAAGATCCTTTTGAAAGCCATGCAAGATCTTGCTAGAGAGATCAAAGAGATGAGATTGGACAGAATCAAAGAATCCCCTAAAGGATTTCATCTTGGAGAAAGCTCTGGCATGTCTCATCACTGGAATGATCAACCAGTGCATCAGCCACAAATTTCCCAACGCTCTACCATGCCTACCTTTTTGGCTGTGGGAAATGAAGGGTTTCAAGAACAAGAATCCCTTGAAGACTATTTTGAAGAATATGAGTCTCAAAATCAGAGATTCAAATATCACTTGAGTTTTCAGGAGTTTTGTCACCTCAAGGACAAGAGAAGACCAGGGCATCATCATAGAGGCGGTGGATTCATTCAGAATCATGATCGACACCACTCTATGGGCAGATTCTTTTTACCCAACTTTGATGGGTCATCCAAGTGTTCTGCCAAACCATGGGTAGAAAAACTTGACATCTACTTTCAGTTGAACAAGGTCCTAGAGATGGAGGCTATCAAGATTGTAGCGCTGCACTTTGAAGGTGAAGCACACAATTGGTGGTTCCATGGCTTGTCTACATTGGGTCATTCCAATGTGACTACTTATTCAGAGTTCACTAGAAGGCTGGTGGAAAGATTTGATAGAAGAGATCTAGAGGCACCATTCATGAGCCTTGCAAAGTTGAAACAATCAGGTAATACAAAGTCTTACATTTCTGAATTTTTAAGATTATCTGTTATGGTTCCTGATTTGTTTGCAGCAAGAAGGTTGTACATGTTCATTGATGGTTTAGATGAACCTCTTCATGGGTTGGTTAAACCTACCAAGCCCACTACCCTGCATGATGCTATTGAAAGGGCTAGAGACCTTCAATATGCCTTGCCAAAAGCAAAGGCAAGCTTCCAGCATAAGCTCTTTTTTCCTTCAAAGAGAAAGGAAGAAAAATCTGCTCCTTCCAAGGAGAGCTCATACAATAAGCCTCTTGATGATGAAGCCCAGAGAGATCTAAGAAAAAGGAAGCTATGCTTCACTTGCCAAGAATCATGGGCACCTGGACATAGATGTGCTGCTGGAAAAGCACATTACATAGAGGTCTTCTCAGATGTTGAGGAGGAAGAAGAAGATGAACCAAGAAGAGGTCACAGTACTGATACTGCAGAAGGAGAGCCAACACCATCAGGAGATGGAGATGGAGCATTTGCTCCTATTGGAGGGGCTCTTGCATCTTTGAGAGGAGTACCTAAGTACTTGACCTTAAGAATTCAAGGTTCCATCTTGAATCAGAGGGTCTCTCTTTTGATTGATAGTGGGGCAACTCACAATTTCATTGATGCCCATCTAGTGCAAAGGAGGGCAATACCCACTGATACTTTTGAGGGATTCTCTGTTTTGGTCCCAGGAGATAGAACAATGCAATGCATGCATTATATCCCATCACTTTCAGTCACCATGGGAACTTATACTTTGGTTGATCACTTCTTTGTGGTTGACATACCTGACACCAATGTGATTTTGGGTGTTCAATGGCTGATTACATTGGGGAAAGTCACCACTGATTGGGAGGCTTTGCAAATGGAATGGGTGGACAAGAAGAGTGGTGAAACCCAAATGATCAAAGGCATGCATACATATCCCTCACATACCACTTCCACACAAAGAACAGAGATGGATTTGCGCAGTGGAAGCAAGGACCTTACAGTGCCATCTATCATGCTCATGAGGTTGCTGCATGGGACACCCTTATCTAGTGGCAAACCACCTGGGAGGCCACCTGATTCAGTTTTTGTGGGAGATCTCTTACCACATGATGCTCCAAATTCGGATCCAGGAGGGATGGGAGCATTGGAAGACAATGATACAGCGCTGGGAGTCTTGGGTAGGCTCAAGGAGGAGGGAGATCTTCTCCCCTTATCATCATCACCCACTCTCATTTCTGATTCTGCGCTATGGGAGGAGAAGAAGGGAAGGAATGATATTCCAATACATACCTTTGGCATGGGAGATGTCAAGGAGGAGAGCAGCCACATGACAGACATTTCTGCTGATACATCATTAGCGCTGTCATTGTTGGGCAGTGTAGATCCATATTGGAAATCCCAACTGTTGGTGGATTATTCCAAGGATCTTCGCACTTGTATGATACTTGATGACCAGTTGCATGAAGAGGGCTATTTAGTCCAAGGAGGAGTCATCTATCATCATGGTAGGATCTTCTTGTCTATATCCTCCAAGCTCAAGAAGAAGTTGCTACAAAGAGCTTATGAAGAGTTCTGTTTCAGCCACATATGTTCCATGAAGATCTACAACATCATCATGAGGAGCTTTGATTGGGAAGGCTTTGAAGGAGAACTACATCAGCATTTTCAAGAATGCATGTACCATGTTGAGATGGAGCAGCAACATAACTCTATGGAAGAGTTAATTCAACCCTCTCTTTCTCTTTTTGAGGAAGGGGATAGATCTATGCACCACTCCATTTGTATGAGGAGATTTGTTGATGAAGAGCATACTCGTATAAATCATGTTTTATTTTCTGATTGTATGCATTCTTTTACTATGTATATGCAGGCCATGACTCCTAAGAGGAGTGTTGTACCTTATAAACTTCATGGCCAACTTTGGGCCAAAACTATTTCTGAATATGGCCACTCCCTTGGTGGACAAAGGGAGATTCTGTTTCATGATGGGTGCTTTCCTAAGGCACCAAATATATCTCACACTTTCAGCCATGGTGAGATGATATGGGCAGCAAGTGGTGGGGAAACCGCTTACCACATCTTGATCTAATGCAGTCAGGAGATGCACTGCGCTGGTTCCACATGTTGAACTATGACCCACCTCCATATGCACAAATTTATGTTTGCATATATATTGTTTTGATCCCCTACATTGATGATGTGCTTGTACTTTTTATGGGGATGTATGGAGGAAGGAGGGAAGGTATGTATGTGCCCTATGGGATGGATAATCTCCATGTACTTTATGCTACATGTTTCAGGGAGAACATTGGGCAAACCATGTTTGTTTCATGTAAACTATTGTCTCCTTATGGGATGGACTATTTGCATCTCATGAAAACTTTGGAGGAGCAATTCATGGAGGGATGGATTGGTGGATACTTACCTTATGAAGGAAGCTTATCTCATGTTGGTGTCACCAATGGAGGAGGAGAAGAGCTGCAACACTCACCTTATCAGTTGCTTGAGGACAAGCAACATTTTGGAGTGGAGGATTGTAATATTCCTAATTAGTCCTAAGCTAATTAGAATATTCATTTTTGTTTTCTTTCTTTGTTTAAAGAATAAAAGTGTAAAGGAGGTCCATAAAGCTCCTAATAAAGAATAAATCAATGCCAAATGTTAAAAAGGTTAAATCTTGGCTATGTAAGCAAGCACTCTTAGTTGTGAAAGGGGCTGGATATTTTGACTAGGTCAAACATGACCAAATCTACAGTGCTGTCTTGGAGGAGTGGCCATCAATGAGGCACAACGCAGTTTAGATGGAGATGGCTTGTGTGAAAGAAGCTATTTCATTGAAGGTGGTTTAGGGTTTACAAGCTCTTAACTTATAAAAGGAAGAGGATGACAGCATGAGAAGGTTGTTGATGATATGATATTTTCTAAGTATATTCTCTGTTTAGACATATCTCATTCTCTTGTTGTTTAGTTGAGAATAATGTTGTTTAGCATTGGGTGTTCCTGGTCGGGAATCCCACCTCTTCCCATTGAGTAGCTCTTGGGAGAGTTTGTACTACATTGTCCACTATCTGGCTGAAGGCCAAGCTACTTCCTTCAACTACAACGCAGATCCTGTTGAGGATTTGGTTGTCTTTGCAAGCTGCAGCAAGTGGAGGCTAGATCTACACAAATCTAGATCATTTCAGTGCCCTTTTTTAGTGGAGGAGGCTTCTACTCCATTGGGAGGAGTGTACTAGAGTGCTTGGGCATCATTTTCAGATCTTGGCATGTGGCCAACTATATTCTAAACCCTACAGTGCAGTTTCCCTTTCAGATCTGCGTTGCTGTAGGTGTTGTTGTAGGGTGTTTTGGCACATCAGTGGGAGAGTTGGTTTTTAAGTGTTGGGGATCTGCCCTTCACTTTGGAGATCCATTGGAGGAGATCTATACATCGTACATTTCAGATCTGATCTGCATATTTCTGAATACTTCTGAATATTTGAATATTTCTGCAGATCTGCATACTTAGATTTCAGATCTACAGCTTGTACATGGCGTTTTGCTCAAAACCCGAAGGGGAATAGAAAGAGGAGCCTCTATAGTGTATGGATCTGTTATAGATCTGACTTTTCATTCACTTATATGCTCTAGATCTAAAGTGTAATTAACAGTTGTTTGCAGCTCCATAAAATAACGTTGTCAAGGCATTTTCAGTCTATACATGTGGTTGCAGCACCTCATTTTGAGGGATTTCTGTCATTAGAGACTTGTATTTTCCTGTCATTCATCTTATGGGCCACTTTTAAAATGTATTTTGCTGCTGTAATGACAAATGGAAGGTCTCCATATTGGCCTCCTCCTTTATAAAAGATGAATTGCATTATTTTTATATCATTCTGCATTCTATTGTTGCATTCCCCATTAGGGAATATTACACAGCACTTCCATCAGCTCCATGCTTGATCTTGTAGAGCCATTTCGAGGTGACAACAAATTTGTCCTCCGGTCTCGGGACCACATCCCAGACATCATTCTTCATAATAGACTCATATTCTTCGTGCATAGCATTCTTCCAAACTTGATGCTTTACTGCTTCTTCAAATGTTCCAGGCTCAGATTGTACAATAGTATTCATGGCTACTAGTACCCTTGGTACCTATTTGGCTTCTTACTTTCTCGGAATGTTCCCCTAGGAGCAATATGTCTCTCGGCATCTTCGAGAGTGTCTCTTAGCCATGAAGGTATTATTTTATTTGAAGAGGGTGGATCTATAGGATCCATCAGACCTTCAACATTGGGCATCGGTTCATCCTTTGGTTCTTCCAGCTTCCCTGCTTCTTCTTCTTCTTCTTTGTCTTCCTTTGAGCTAGGAAGATTCCTAACTTTCTTGAGGTCAACATCTTTATCGAAGGTGACATCATGGCATATCTCCACTTCTCTTTGACTAGGCACATAGGTTCTATATGCCTTTGAGGTTTCATTGTAGCCCACAAACATTCCCTTCCTCCCGGAAGCATCCATCTTGCTCTTCTTTTCTTTTGGCACATGAATATAAACGAGACTTCCGAAAACTCTAAAATGAGAGACATCGGGTTTCTTACCAGAGAAGGCTTCTTTGGGAGTTTTGGAGTCCAATGCAGAATGTGGGCATCTATTTTGAACGTACACAACGGTGTTGGCAGCTTCTCCCCATAGAAACTTCGGAAGACCTTGTTCATTAAGCATGCCACGGGTAGCTTCCAAAATGGTTATATTCTTCCTTTCAGCAACACCATTTTGCTTGGGAGTATACACAGTGGTGGTATCCCTTTTGATGCCAGCTTCCCTGTAATAGTCATTGAATTCATTTGACTCATATTCAGTCCCATTATCTGTCCTCAAAATTTTGATCTTCTTCCCTGTTTTATTTTTAGCCAAGGCCTTGAAGGTACAAAACGATTTGAATGCTTTGTCCATCTTCTTCAAGAAATATATCCAAGTCTTGCAGGAGAAGCCATCTATAAAAGTGATATAATATAAGCATCCTCCTAAGGATGTTACGGGAAACATACCAGATAGATCAGAATGTATCAATTGCAAAATATCAGATGTCATTGCAAAATATTAGATGTCTTCGTGATGACACTTTAGGGGAATGTGTAATATTCCCAATTAGCAATAGCTAATTGGAAATATTAATTTTGACTAATTTTGCCTTTATAAAGTTAGAATATAAATAAAGTGGGTGAAAGAGCACTTAGCTCACACTTAGGATAAAAACATTCCCTAAAGTCACTAAGGAGACATATCGAATTAGCAAGGTGTGGCCAAGTGGCAGCGCAGGGAAAGGAGCAGCGTGGGCAGCGTGGGGCCTACCAGCGCAGTTGAGTTGGACAGCGTGGGCCAAGAGGGGCAGCGCAGAGATTGGTGAGGCCTAGGCGAGGGAGAGGCTCACCAAGCATAAAAGGAGGAAGGGTCTCCTCATTCTCATTCATTCTGATTATGCATTTTGAGAATTGTCTTCTTGACATTGAGCACGCTTGCTGTTTAGCAAAGTCTGCATGTACTGTTTAGTACACCGGGTGTCTCCGTTCGGAGATCCCAACCTCAGCCCCGCGGGACTTCGAGTGGCTGCTCGAGTGAGGAGTTCCATCCTTATTTTGTCAGTGGGAGTTGCAGCTATCACGGGAGGAGCATCCACGCAGTGAGACAACGTAGTCAGTAAGAGGGAGGACGCAGTCTTGTGGAGAGGTTGTTTCGGATTAGGAGTTTGAGGTGGATTTAGCCTAAGATAGAGTTTCGGACTAGCTTTTGGAGTCGTTCATTCAGAGCCAGCGTCCCTCCTTGAGGAACAGAGTAGAGCCTTAAGGGAGCTATTTTCGGGGGTCGACCAACTCTGAAAAGCTTTTTGGGCTTTTCTGGGTTTTGGGAGTAGAGGCCATTCCCGAAGTTGCAGCATTTTCCGAGGTGGGAACAGCCCCAATGATTCAGTCCATTCCAGCAGTAGTAGCAATACAGTAGCAGTACCAGCAACTTGGAGATAACGCAGTCTTGAGTTAGCAGCCATTTCGGGTCCCAAACTGAGAGTATTTCTACACTTGCCTAGTGTAGGCCAAGGTGCCATCATTTTGATCACCTTTGTACTCATTTTCTATGTTTCAGTATTAATAAAATGGCTCAGCGTTCTCCATATTGGTTATTGTTCATGTGATTTCTCTCTGGTTGTTGTTTGTCTTTGTTTATGTGCTTTTTATTGCTGTTTATTTCTACTTGGAATATTACAGTGGTATCAGAGCTCATAGACTTGGCTCAACTTGTGGAGCAGATTGTCTATGACACCTTCAGGTAAACCATACATTTGTTACCGAGGGAGGAGGTACAGAGATCAAGAACGAAGGTTGGAGCTCACTTTCGGGGAAGGTGACAGCATCCCAGTAGTGGACGTAGAGGAAGAGGAACCAATGGCGGACGATAGGAATGCCGATAAGGAGTTCGGGGAACTTCTCCTCAAATCGGTACAGGATTTGTCGAAATGGATAGAGGAGATGGGCCAGAGATTCACAGTAGAGTCTAGACCTCGCGAGACCCCAAGGGGTTTCCATGTTGGAGAGGGTTCAGGCACATCTCACCATTTACAGGAGCACCCCACAGCACAGCAGGTGGCATCACACACACCCCCCCATTCCACGATGTCTACATTTCTTACCGCAGACATTGGGGCAGAAGCATAGCAGGAGCAGGAGCCGGCACACATGGGGGATTATTTTGCTGAGTACCAGTCATACGGTCAGGAGTTCAGAGATGCCATCAATTTCCACGATTTTGTTCAGCTCAAGCGGGACAGCAAACCCCGCAACCATCGCAGGGGGAACAGGCATTCACATGACGAAGACTTGCAGTGCACGGTGGGCAGATTCCATTCCCGACATTTGATGGATCATCCAAGTGCTCGGCAAAAGCGTGGGTGGAGAAGCTAGATATATATTTCCAGCTTAATCAGATGACAGACCCAGAGGCCATCAAAGTGGCAGCGCTGCACCTAGAGGGTGAGGCCCAGGATTGGTGGTTTCACGGGATGGTTACGTTGGGGCACTCAGGAGTGACGACATATGCTGAGTTTACGCGGAGGTTGGTGGAGCGTTTTGACCGGAGGGATCTAGAGGAGCATTTTGTTGAGCTAACCAAGCTTAAGCAGACCGGGAGGTTAGACACGTACATATTGGAGTTTTTGAGACTTTCTGTGATGGTACCAGATCTATCCACTGCCCGTATGATTTATATGTTCATAGATGGATTGGCGGAGCCTCTACGGGGATTGGTCAGATTGACGAGGCCCACGACACTCCATGATGCAGTTGAGAGGACTCGGGATTTGTAGGATGCACTTCCTAGGACTAGAGCTCCTTTTCCCTAGAGATCGGCATTCCAGCCGAAGGGAAAGGACGAGAGGGTTCCGCCTGCTAGGAGGAACCAGGGTAGAGGGTTTGGAGATGATGAGGCCAAGAGAGAATTGAAGCGGAAGAGATTGTGCTTCACGTGCCAGGAGCCATGGGCACCAGGACACTGTTGTGCCGCGGGGAAGGCACATTACATCGAGGTCTTCTCCGACAGTAGTGGGGAAGAAGAGGAGTATGAGGATTTGGAGGCTAGAGACAGAAGTACAGTGCAGAGAGGGGATCATCTGCCACCTCGACCACCTGGAGCAGGAGGTGCAGCTTTTGCACCTACTGGGGGAGCCCTTGCAGCCTTGCGGGGAGTTCCCAAGTACTTGACGCTGCGTGTCCGAGGTACAGTACGAGGGCAGCGTGTGTCGGTGTTGTTAGACAGTGGGGCTACCCACAATTTCATTGATGCTCAGCTGGTAGAGCGGAGGGGCATACAGACAGAGACTTTTGATGGATTTTCGGTGCTAGTTCCAGGGGACCGGACCATGCAGTGTGCCAGGTATGTGCCAGCCTTGGCAATGACTATGGGGACATACACCCTGACAGAACATTTTTTCGTGGTGGACATTCCGGACACCAACATGATACTAGGGATACAGTGGCTTATCACATTGGGGAAGGTCACCACTAACTGGGAGACCTTGGAGATGGAGTGGACGGACAAGAAGAATGGGAGGCACGAGAAGATTCGGGGGATGCACACCTACCCACCACAGACAGTTTCGGCACATCGGATGGAGACAGATTTCCAGAAGGGAGACATAGAGTGGGCAGTGGAGCTGCGTGTGTCGGAGGCAGGATCTATAGGGCAGGCCGTACACCCAGATGTACAGTCCATTCTTGACAGGTATGCTACGGTATTTGGGGAGATACCACCGGACAACCACCGGATCAGGGGTTTGAGCACACCATTGAGCTGGAGTAGGGTATCTAGGCTGTTATCACTACACCCTATAGGCACTCCAAAGCCTATCGGGATGAGATTGAGAGGGCTATCCGTGAGCTCTTAGCTCTTGGACACATACGTCCTGGCACCAACCCCTTTGCTTCTTCAGTAGTGATGGTGAAGAAGAAGGACAGCACGTTGAGGATGTGCATTGATTACAGGGCCCTGAGCAAGAAGACCATGAAGAACCGGTATCCCATCCCACGGATTGATGAGTTGATGGATGAGCTGAGGGGGGCCAAGTTCTTCTCGAAGACTGATTTGAGATCCGGGTACCATCAGATTCGCATGAGGGAGCAGGACATTCCCAAGACCGCTTTCCGGTGTCATTACGACCATTTTGAGTTTTTGGTGATGCCTTTTGGCTAACCAATGCCCCGGCCACTTTCCTGTCATGCATGAATCACATCTTCCGTAGTCACTTGAGGAAGTGTGTGTTAGTGTTTTTTGACGACATATTGATCTACAGCCGGACATGGGAGGAGCACCTCCAACATATAGAGGTTGTATTGCGCATTTTGGAAGAGCATCAGTTTTATGCTAAGCTCTCCAACTGCGAGTTTGGGTTGACCGAGATGCTCTACTTGGGGCACATCATTGAGGTGGATGGAGTAACGGTACACGAGGAGAAGATCAAGGCCATCAGGGAATGGCCGACGCTGAAGAATGTGACGGAACTTCGGGGATTTGTGGGGATCTGCACCTACTACCAGAAGTTCGTCAAGGGATTTTCCCAACTTGTTGCACCCCTTACAGATCTCACCAAGAAGGGGGCATTCAGTTGGTCGGATACAGCGCAGAGAGCTTTTGACAGGCTCAAGGAGGTGATGAGCAACTGCCTAGTGTTAGCATTACCCGATTTTACACAGCCCTTTGTCTTGGAGTGTGATGCATCGGGGGAGGGGATAGGTGCAGTGTTGATGCAAGGAGGCCATCCCATAGCTTTCGAAAGCAGGAAGCTATTGCCACATGAGAGGTTGTATGCTATATACGAAAAGGAGATGTTGGCCATCATGCATGCATTGGCCAAGTTTCGGCAGTACCTGGTGGGGAACAGGTTCAGGGTGAGGACGAACCACAACAGCCTCTGGTTTTTTCTAGAGCAGAAACAGTTGCAAGAGAGGCAGCAAAAGTGGGTTTGTAAGATCCAGGCTTACGACTTTGACATCAAGTATGTCAAAGGGAAGAACAACGTTGTGGCAGACGCACTTTCACGCAGGCCAGTAGGGTTGTCCTTGATGAGTTTGGACATGGATTGGAGGGCTCGCCTGTTGGTAGAGTACTCCAAGGACCATTTTGCCTGCGAGATTTTGGATGGGCAGGTGACAGATGACAGGTACAGAGTGATGGACGAGGTGATCTATTACAGGGAAAGGATCTTCTTGACTGAGGGCTCCCAGCTCAAGAAGAAGATATTGCGTGCCTCACATGATTCACCATTATCAGGCCACCGGGGGTTTACCAAAACCTACAGGGCCATCAAGGAGAGGTTCTCGTGGAAGGGCCTCAAGGAGGACGTGCTCCAATACGTCAAGGAGTGAGGGGTTTGCTAGCGCAACAAAGGAGAGATGAACCATCCAGCAGGATTACTGCAGCCTCTTCCCATACCTGAGGGGAAATGGGAGAGTATCTCGATGGACTTCATTACAGAGTTGCCCATGGTATAGGGCAAGGATTGCATATTTGTAGTCATTGACCGACTGACTAAATATGCTCATTTTTTCGCCATATCGGCACATTACACTGCAACCCAGGTAGCAGAGTTGTTCTTCAGGGACATTTTCAGATTGCATGGTCTTCCAAAGACCATTGTCAGTGACAGGGATAGCGGCTTCATGGGCGGATTTTGGCAGGAGCTTTTCCGTTTGTTGGGCTCTGAGTTGACACCAAGTGCCAGTTACCACCCCCAGACGGATAGACAGACCGAGATAGTGAACAAGTGGCTGGAGGGTTACTTGTGTAACTATGTCACTGGGCAGCAAAAGGCATGGCTGAAGTGGTTGCACTTGGGGGAGTACTGCTACAACAACACTCATCACATGTCTATTGGTATGTCTCCGTTTTATGCATTGTATGGGTATCATGCTTTATCGTTTGTTGACATGATGTTTGGTGATAGCAAGGCTCCTAGAGCCAAGGACTGGATCCAGGAGAGCCAGGATATTCTCCGAGCTCTCAAGGATAACATGGCTACAGCGTAGAACCAACAGAAGATGTATGCTGATAGGGGATGGGTTGAGAGGCAGTTCGAGGTAGGAGACTTGGTCTACCTATGCTTGCAGCCATATCGGTAGTCCACGCTGAAACAGAAGGGGGCTAAAAAGCTCAAGCCCCACTTCTATGGACCCTACAATGTGATACGCAGAGTGGGACAGGTTGCATATGAGTTGGAGCTACCCCAGGGCAGCAAGATTCATAACGTTTTTCACGTACCATGCCTGAAGAAGGCATTGGGGCAGCAGGTGACTACAACAGAGGAGCTTCCGCCTACAGATGATGAGGGGCACTTGGTGCTACAGCCGGAGGCCATAATTGACACTAGGGAGAGGCAGTTACAGAGCAGAACAGTCAGGGAGTACCTAGTGAGATGGAGGAATTCACTGGATGAGGATGCCACTTGGGAAAGTGAAAAGATTCTGCAGCATCCATCATTACAGTTGCTTGAGGAAAAGCAATGTTTTGCTGGGGGAGACTGTGTTGACCACACTTTGTCAACGACCCCATAGCAGTACACCCCCATTTTTTCAAATGGGATTCATTATGTTTGACGTGTTCACGCCATTCAGACTCCATTGACAACCGACAGTTTTATGAACGATGTAAACCCATTCTGCATGTTTATGATGTAAATGATCTAAGTAAGACCACCATGTATGTAACAACTTAGGTAAGCCTAGTATGTTGGTGACGATTTCTATCCTAGGAGGTTTTTTGTCTCACTGATTTGCTTGTGTTTTTCGACACAAGTGATCAACAGAGTTTTCCCCTCCAGCTTCACCCCAAAGCTAGGATGGATTTTGTCATCAAGATGCTAAGTGAGTCCTAGTGTTTTCTATCGAGTCTTTGTAAAAGTAGTTTGGGAATAATCCTAGCTAATTGGCTAGATTATTTTATTACAAGCTGCTTGGTCTACTAAATCATGTTTTGAGTCGCAGAATTGGGTACCTATTTGAGGGTCTATACGAATGGGTATTCCCCCTTCATGTGTCTAAATGTATTTATCTTATGTAACGAGGGTTGGAAAAAATAATTAAATCCCCTCTCAGTCATTTAATTAAATTTTCTGGCCAAATTAATTAAAAATCCTAAGCCAGAAATTTAATTAATTTTAAGTCCTACGTGAGTTAAAATTCTTCAAAGGCAAAATTCGTGGGTCCTTAAAAGATAAATTTTTAAAGATCCCAGGCCAAGGGAATATTGAAAATTTCAAGAAATTTTGGATCCTTGGGCCTTGGTGGTTAAGTCAAAGTCAAAATTTTGAGGTAATTAACTCAAAAATATTATTTTTGAGTTAATTAAAATGGAATTAAATGATAAATTTGAATTTCCTCAAAATTATAATTTCGACGGTCTAGATTAAAAGATGATTAAATCTTTTCGACGGTCGAGATTATTTTGACATGGATCAACTGAACTAGCCGTTGGAGATTTTATCTTATAAATTAGAGGTCTTTATCAGTCTTTTGATCATCCGATCTCTGGATCGTGCCTCGCTCTGGAAGCTTTCTTGTAATATTTTCTGAAATAATACAAACGAAGACTTTGGGGTTTTCTTTTGATGGTGGTGTTCCTCTTCAACATTTTATGGTAAACTTGTTCTTAATATTCTGTTGGTGATTATTTTAATGGATTGTTGATTAATGGCTCTTGTAGAGTAATTTTGGGTACATGTATCTTGCCCAGGTTACTGGATCTAGAGTAAGAATATTAATTGGATAGAGTTAACAGTTATCTCTAGCTCTGGAAAATTTTATGTTTTATCACTATTTCTCTATTAATTCGACAGTTTAACTTTAAGTTTGTAGAAATCTTCCGGATTTAGAACTGGACATTTGGGGAAGTCCTAGTTTGGACCAGCTGACTCCCAGGAGATAAGATCTGAAGAGCCCTCCGGATCTAATTCCCCGGGCTTACCTTAAATTCCATTTTTACAAGGTTCTTTATTGGGCTTGTGCCTCTCTCTTAAATTTTTATTTTCTAAATTGTGCTGAACTGTTTTAAATTTGGCCAAGAGGGCCTCTGATCTGTAAACTAGCAGTGTAAATCCCGCTCATTTTTATTAATTCACTAGAATTTTTGGGGTTTGTTTTTTTTTTACTGTGTACATATACTGTTTTACTGGGTTTGCTGGTCTCTAGTTTCTTGTTCTATGCAGGTTCTACTTAGAGATTTTCAGAAAATTGTGAGATCTGGCCTCAAGATCTCTTTGAATTGCAGATCTGTGCATGGTTTAAATCTCAGGTGCATTTGAATTCATATTTTGAAGATCTGAGTTATATTGGCGAAAAATTCATTGCTGGGTGAGGAAGAATTATTCAAAAATTTGGCAATCATTTATCTCTGTCCGTGCGTGATCTACAAGCTCTCATCCCTCATTTCTCCTCTTCTGAAATGCGGCCCATTATTTACCTGTCAACGCTCTCCTTTTTTCCTTCGTCCGTACGATCCTTCCCCTCTGTTGGTTTCCTTTCCCATCTCCCCTGTGGCCTTCATTATTCACGCCCACGCTGCCGCACCTGCATTTTCTCTGTGCTCCCGTCCGTACGTTCATACGGATATCCTTCATGCCTGTACAAACAAAACATTAGCGTAGTTTTTTTTTTTCTGTTTTATGATTTTTTTGATTTGATTTATTTTAGTTTGACATTTGAAAAAATTTGAAATAAGAAAAAGGGACTTAGACTTTAGTTTAATTTTAGATTTTTTAGTTTTTTGATTTGCATTTAGTTTAGGTCTTAGCTTTAGATTTTCAATTTTTAATTTTTACTTAGACTTTAGTTTAATTTTAGATTTTTTAGGATTTTTTATTTTTTCCTTTAGTCTTAGTTCTTAGTTTTAGCTTTTCGATCTTTTTTTATAGTTTAGTTGGTTTTAGTTTTAAGATTTTTTAATTTTTAATTGACCTTCAATTTTAGTCGTAGATTTTTAGATTTTCAAGCTTTACATTAGTTTTAGTTTTAATTAAACTTTAGAGTTTCATTTTATTCAGCCTTTAGTTTTGGTTCTTAGTTTTATTTTTAATTGTAATTTTAGATTTTAGATTTTATGTAACTTTGCTTTAGTTTAATTTTAATTTTTTTTAGGATTTCAATTTTTTTATTTTAATTTTTAGATTTAAAAATTTTAAGATATAAAAATAAAAAAAATAAAAAATTTTAAACTTTTGGTAGACTTTTAGTTTTTGTATATATATATTTTGCTTTTAGATTTTAAAAAGAAAATATAAAAAATAAAAAAAAAATTATAAAATAAAAAATTCCAAAATTCTTAACTTTTTATTTTTATTTTTAGACTTTAGCCTTATAGTTGTATATACATTTTTTTTGGGGTTTTAGTTTTATTAACTTTTAAATTTTAAAAAGAAAATATAAAAAATATAAAAAATTTAGAAAATTCTCAAAATTTTACATAGTCAAGTTAAGCTTTAATTTTCTATCTAAAGTTTGACTATAGGTTTCTGAATTGGAATTATTTGGAATATCATAAATTCGGAAATATTGGAAGTATCTGGCATTTAAATTTGATGGTATACTCATGATATATTTTGTTTCGAATTTAAATTGTTGGTTTGAAGTATTTTATGTTTAGCGTTGGTTGATGATTGTTGAACTATCTTTAATTGTGGTTTTAAATTACTTGAAATTGGCGATTAACTGCTTAATCCGTACTTCCGCCTGGCCGCATGCTTGTCCTCTTCGTCCTTCACACGTGTGGCTGAAACTCGTCCTTCTTGGTAGCTCATACTCTAAGATGAGAGAGGAATTGAGTTATGATGATGATCAAAATCATCCCAACTTTCACGTATATATAACCATCGTGGGGTGTGTGGTTGCATAGTCAACCCATGCGACTACGTGCAAAAGTGATTGAATTGCATATAATTTATTGAAAATAATAAATTCAAAATATAAGTTCTGCTCATCGGATTAAGACATATTTTATATGGATTTTACACCTCTCAGAAAGAGGAATCCAACAAAAATATTAGCCTCTTAATCTGAGCATCTTAATATGGAGTTTGGACCTAGTTGTCCAAATTTAACACTCCCTCTCAACTAGGGAGAACTCCATCTATTAGTGCAATCAACATCGTGTGTCATCCCGCCGAAACTTGCTTTGCTGGCTTCTTTATTTCAGAACAGAAGTGGGTCAGTCACAAAGACATCATCCCCCGACTGACATAGTCAGTCCAGAGGTCCCAGACCTCACAAATCTTGATCCCAGATCAAGTGGTTGGACAGTGCCATCCTAGATAGAGAGTACGGCAATCTCTGATGCGTCCATCAGTCTTTGCTAATAGTCTCTAACTTTTCCACACCTCATTGGCCAAATGAGAGGTTCTTCCCATGAGCCCTGAACTCAATGGGTAGGATGCATACGGGGCACAGAAAATGAGAGGTGAACCAACTCAAAATCACAACGGTGGGGTCCAAGCACACCACCAAGGTTGGCAAGCCTAGCCTTGTGGTTTCCCATAGCTCCAAGAAGCTCTCCCCAAAGCCCCCCAGAGCTCCCAGAGCTCATCGTCCAACAAGACCCACATCATAGGGTCTTTCCACGATTCCAAGATTCTCACGGAAGGTTAGGAACATGACCTTCCCCAAGGGCATTGTGAGAATATCCGCGACCTGCTCATCGGTTCCTATATGATCGAGCCTTACGGCGCCTCGCTGTACCATATCCCAGATAAAGTGGTACCAGCCATCAACATGCTTGGATCAATCGTGGAACCCGGGATTCTATGACAAATGAATCCTCCTCCGGTTATCACAAAGGATAACGGTGGCATCTAGCACATGCTCGAACAACTCACAAAGAGCTTTCGCAACCAAGTGACTTCACAACAGGCCATACATGTTACAATGTATTCGGCCTCAGCGGTGCTCAAGACTGCCGACTTTAGATTCTTGCCCGAAGCAGATCTACATGTGAAGTAGCATCCAGATGTGCTCTTGCGATCCACCACACTGCCAGCCCAATCGACATCAGTTTATCCACGGAGTGTCATACTCCCGGCAGTGTATCTCAGCCCATGGTCCTCAGAGATATCTCAAGAGTTTCTTGGCACCAACCCAGTGAATGTTATGATCAACCATGTGTTGACTCAAAGTGTTCACTGCACAGCATATGTTCGAACAAGTGTTCATTGAGAACATCAGGGTCCTTATGAGTTAACGATACTCAGTAGGACGGGCCCAGCAACGTTGCTCCTCAACTTTTTAAAGTTGAGTTCCATCGGTGTCGACACGGACTTACAGTCCACCATTTCAAATCTTTCCAGAAGCTTCTCAATGTATTTTCCTTGAAAAAGGAAAATCTCTCCAGGTCTCTACCAGACCTCCAGGCCTAGCAAATAGTGCATCAGTCCTAGGTCCTTCATCTCGAATTCAGCAGCAAGCTCCCTCTTACATTGATGAATGAGAGGGTCATCACCAGTCAGGAAGAGGTCATCCACATATAATACTAGAATGAGAGGCTTCTCTTTCACAACCTTGAAGTATAGGTTTGGATCAGCATTACTTCGAGTGAAGCCCAGCTTCATCAAGTAACTATCCATCCTTTCGTACCAAGCTCTGGGTGCTTGCTTTAACCCATAGAGGGCTTTCTTCAACCTGCAGACATGAGTGTCTCGATCCTGAACTTCAAGTCCCAGAGGTTGTTCCACATGCACCTCTTCCTTTATTGCACCATGCAGAAAAGCGGTCTTGACATCCATCTGATGAAGACTCCATCCTTGCGTAGCAGCAAGGGCTATGATTGATCGGATGGTGGTATATCGTGCCACAGGTGCAAATATATCGTCATAGTCAATTCCTTCCTTTTGAGAGAAGCCCCGGGCAACAAACCTTGCCTTAAACTTTTCAGCACTCCCATCAGATCCATGTTTGATTTTGTAGAGCCATTTCGCGGTGACAACAGATTTGTCCTTCGGTCTCGGGACCACATCCCAGACATCATTCTTCATAATAGACTCATATTCTTCATGCATAGCATCCTTCCAGACTTGATGCTTGCTTGGCTTCCTCAAAAGATCCAGGTTCAGATCTCTACTTCCCTTTGACCAGGTACATAGACTCTATATGCCTTAGAAGTCTCACTGTAGCCCACAAACATTCCTTTCTTCCCAGTAGCATCCAGCTTACTTCTCTTTTCTTTCGGCACATGAAAATAGACAGGACATCCAAAAATTCTAAAATGTGAGACATCGGGTTTCTTACCAGAGAAAACCTCTTCGGGAGTTTTGGAGTCCAGAGCGGAATGAGGGCATCGGTTTTGAATGTACACAGCAGTATTTGCAGCTTCTCCCCACAGAAACTTTGGTAGACCCTGGTCACATAGCATGGCACGGGCGGCTTCCACAATAGTCCTATTCTTGCGTTCAGCAACACCATTCTGCTCAGGAGTATATGCAGTGGTAGTCTCCCTCTTAATGCCAGCTTCTCTGCAAAAGTCTTTGAACTCATTTGACTCATATTCAGTGCCATTGTCGGTCCTCAAAATCTTGATCTTCTTTCCGGTCATATTTTCCACCAAGGCTTTGAAAGTACGGAACCACATGAAAGCCTCATCCTTCTTCTTCAAGAAGTATATCCAGGTTTTGCGAGAGAAGTCATCAGTAAATGTCATGTAGTAAGAACATCCCCCCAGGGATGTTACGGGCAACATACCAGATAGATCAGAATGGACCAGTTGCAATATATCAGATGTCTTTGTGACACTTGAGGGAAAAGGTCCCCTTGTATGTTTTCCTTCAGCACAGCCCTTACATACACCTTCATGATTATTTCCAAAATCAGGCATCCCTGTCACCACCTTCCTTGCTTCGGGAAGGGCTTTGTAATGAAGGTGTCCAAATCTTCGGTGCCATAGTTCGGTTTGACGGATAGTATCACAAGTCATAGCTCCCAACGGACTCCCTCCAACCTGATAGAGTGTACCAACCCTAAAACCAATTGAGATAGCTTCCTTGAAGCTCTTCTTCCACATGAGCACCTTTCCATCAGAGAAAGTAACGTTGAATCCTTTGTCTTCCATGGCAGATACAGACACAAGATTCTTCTTCAATTTGGGTACATAGAGTACATCTAGCAAACGGAGGACTTGTCCTTGGGACAAGTGGAGGGTCACAGTCCCGGTCCCTTTCACAGGATAAGTGGCATTATCCCCAAGGATAATTTCTAGATTAGTATCCCTTTCAACCATGTCAGAAAGTGCTTCCTTGAATCCGGTGATATGTCTTGAGGCACCACTATCAATTAGCCAGACATCCATCGTGTCGTGCAGAGATGCAGCTGAGAGAGCAGATACCAGAATATACTCATTTCTTTTATCAACAACATTAGACTCCTCATACCTGGTATTTCTGGACCTCTTAGAAGGTTGATTGTTTCCTCCAAAGTGAGCCTTCCTCTTTCCTTTGGATTTGTCATTTCTTCGATTCCCATTTCTTCGGTTGTTGTTGTTATCGTCACTATCGGGAGAATCCTTCTTGAAGGGGCACTCTCTAGCATAGTGTCCAGGCCTATGGCAGGTGAAACATTTACCCTTCTTCTCTTGAGTCTTTGTCCTTCTTTTGTCCTTAGAACCACCGGAGTTCTTCTTTCGGGAATGAGCACCATAGGCAGCATTTCTTTCATTATCAAATTCCTTCATCCTTGTTTCTTCTTGCATACATCTTGACAGAAGCTCATCAAAGTTAGGAATGGTATTATTGTTGAGAATAGTAGTTGTGAATACTTGCCATTCATATGGACGTCCTCCAAGTGCGGTGAGAACCATCTCACGATCAGCTATTATCTCCCCAATAGCTAGCAGATTGTTCCTGGTTTCGGTCAACTTCAGAAAGAAAGTTTGACCAGACTCATCTCGGCCCTTCTTCATATTCTTCAACTTGTTCTTGAGGAATAGCACTTGGTTCACATTGTTTACTTGAAACATAAGTATCAATTTGTCATACATCTCCTTGGATGTGCCTAGTTCAGATATGTAGGCAACCAGACTCTTATTTATGGATTCCCTGATCAACCGCTTTGCTTTGATTTCTCCCTTCTTATACTTGTTTCTAACAGAAGCAGAGGCATTGGATGGAGGTTCTTGAATCCTCCCTGTCACATGATCCAGGAGATCATGATCTTCTAATTTGAGATCTAATATCATCTTCCAGGGATGGAAGTCATCACTTCGGGTCAGCTTGTCATTCTCCTTGAATTCAAGACTAGTGGAACCCATTTCCACGATGATGATTGCTATAGATTGAGTTTGTCTTCACCTCAGCTCCGATACCATGTAAAGTTTTGTAGATGTTCTATGCTAGTAGCAATTTCACTTTTCATTCAGCAATCATACAAGTAGTTAAGCAAAATGCAGATAGAACATATGAGTAGATCTTACAGAAGACAAATCAGAAACAGGAAAAATGTGTGTATTCGTTTCGGCGGTCAACAGGATGCTTCAACCAGCAAAGTCTCCTTTGGTCAGCCAGCCCAGCATGTGTCACAACAACCCTCCAATCAGTAGATGAGTCAACCCAAGTCAACTCTGCCAAAGTCAACGCTGTCCTGAAAAGTCAACGCAGGGGCAGCAAGCTAAAAGTCAACGCAGCAGCAAAACGGTCAACCCTTTGACCTCGATTTTTGTGCCAGGTAGTACGGCCTTCATAAATCGAACCTTCCACAAGTTTTCGGCTTGTTTGGACCAAGCGTTGACCAAAGTCAACGCTGGTCAAAGTTTCTGCGAAACCCTAGCAGCAGCAAATCCGTACTTCAGCTCAGCCGTACAGTTTGTCCTTATTTTATATGGATTTTACACCTCACGGAAAGAATCCAACAAAAATATGACCATCGTCATATGAGCATTGCAACATGGAGTTTGGACATAGTTGTCCAAATTTAACGGGTTGTCTAGCTGTGTCTCCTGAATTGGTTGATCTCCAACCAGTTTTCCTTCATTTTCATCAGGGTCTACCTCCCTTAGCTTGCAAGGAGGCAACTTAGATAGAGAGATTGGGGATTAGGTTGACAGCCCCCGATCTGAGCTGTTGTCGCGGTACCTAGACAATCTGTGCGACAACAGATTGTAATATTCCCAATTAGCAATAGCTAATTGGAAATATTAATTTTGACTAATTTTTCCTTTATAAAGTTAGAATATAAATAAAGTGGGTGAAGGAGCACTTAGCTCACACTTAGGATAAAAGTGTTCCCTAAAGTCACTAAGGAGACATATCGAATTAGCAAGGTGGGGCCTAGTGGCCAAGTGGCAGCGCAGGGAAAGGAGCAGTGTCGGCAGCGTGGGGCCTAGCCAACGCAGTTGAGTTGGACAGCGTGGGCCAAGAAGGGCAGCGCAAAGATTGGTGGGGCCTAGGCGAGGGAGAGGCTCACCAAGCATAAAAGGAGGAAGGGTCTCCTCATTCTCATTCATTTTGAGAATTGTCTTTTTGACATTGAGCACGCTTGCTGTTTAACAAAGTATGCACGTATTGTTCAGTACACCGGGTGTCTCTGTTTGGAAATCCCAACCTTAGCCCCGGGGGACTTCGAGTGTCTGCTCGGGTGAGGAGTTCCATCCTTATTTTGTCAGTGGGAGTTGCAGCTATCACAGGAGGAGCATCCACGCAGAGAGACAGCACAGTCAGTGAGAGGGAGGACGCAGTCTTGTGGAGAGGTTGTTCCGGATTGGGAGTTTGAGGTGGATTCAGCCCGGGATAGTGGAAAGGGGGCCAGCCCTTTCCTATTCCAGTGTTTTGGTGGAGTTTCGGACCAGCTTTTGGAGCCGTTCATTCAGAGCCAACATCCCTCCTTGAGGAATAGCGCAGAGCCTCAAGGGAGCTATTTTCGGGGGTCAACCAACTTTGAAAAGCTTTCTGGGCTTTTCTGGGTTTTGGGAGTAGAGGCCATTCTCGAAGTTGCAGCATTTTCCGAGGTGGGGAACAACCCCAACGATTCAGTCCATTCCAGCAGTAGCAGCAGCAGAGTAGTAGTACCAGTAGCTTGGAGATAACGCAGTCTTGAGTTAGCAGCCATTTCGGATCCCAAACTGAGAGTATTTCTGCGCTTGCCTAGTGTAGGCCAAGGTGCCATCATTCTGATCACCTTTGTACTCATTTTCTATCTTTCAGTATTAATAAAATGGCTCAGCGTTCTCCATATTGGTTATTATTCATGTGATTTCTCTCTGGTCGCTGTTTGTTTTTGTTTATGTGCTTTGTATTGCTGTTTATTTCTACTTGGAATATTACAGAATGGTCCCCTTGTATGCTTTCCTTTGGCACAACCTTGACATACACCTTCATGATCATCTTTGAAATCGAGCATCCCTTTCACCACCTTCCTTGCTTTGGGAAGGGCTTTGAAATGAGGGTGTGCAAACCTCCGGTGCCATAGCTTAGATTGAAGGGTTGTATCACATGTCATGGCCCCCAGTGGACTTCCTCCAACCTGATAGAGTGTATCAACTCTAAAACCAAGAGTGAACGCTTCTTTGAAGTTCCTCTTCCAAATGTGTATATTTCCATCGATGAATGCCACCTTGAATCCTTCGTCTTCCATTTCCGAGATAGACACTAGATTCTTCTTTAAGTCAAGCATGTACAACACATCTTGCAAGCAAAGGACTTGACCTTGACTTAGATAAAGGATCACAGTCCCTGTCCCTTTCACGGGATAGGTGGCATTGTCTCCAAGGATAATTTCCAAGTTAGTATCCTTTTCAATCAAATCAGAGAGGGCTTCCTTATATCTAGTGAAGTGCCTTGAGGCACCACTATCAATCAACCAGTTATCAAACGTATCGGAAGGAGATGTAGTAGAGACTCGCAATGTGGAAAAAGTCGGAGTCGGGATTAAATCGCAAGGGTAAAAAACTTGAAAAACTCAGCAAAGTCAGGGAATTTTTGAAAAAGTCAGCAAAATTAAAAAATACAAAATTATTCAAAAATTTTAAATTTTTTTAGCACCTAAAGTATCCACAACATCAAATAAATGCATTTGCACATAAACATGTAAAGAAAGCAAATATATAATATGTATATGAAGTCTAGTGCTACATCACATATCAAAATAGTGAATCGAGTCCTGAATCTTGAGTCCCGACTCCTGTCTCAGTCTCAAGAGTCAAAATATCAATAAAAAATATAATAAATGTATATCATGAGTCATCTCCATGTCATAAAGTAATCACTGAATCAGTCACTAAGATGAAGATCCCTTGCCCCTTTCACGGGAATAGGGAATGGCTTTGCCTTTTCCTCTAGAGGAAGAAGGCCCTGCCCCTCAGGATACAAATGGACCCAGTCGTCCTCTAGAAGCAAAAAAAAGAGGTGGCCTCTGTCCTCTGCTAGTGTTGGTGCCACTGCTACTGCCCATGCTAGATGGTGTCACCTCCTCCTGCTCTACCTCCTGACCCTGCTCCTCCTCCTCTACCCCTGGCTCCTCCTGCTCTGCAACTGCTACCTCCTCTGGCGCTAGTGCCTCTGGATCCACATCTAACCAATCAGGGATCGATTCCATGGCCGGCCTCTCAGTCTCGACTCTCCATGTAGCAGTGGTATCAATATTGTCCAATGAGATGGCATTCATATCAGGAGTTTTCTGAATTTGTCTCATCCACAATCGAAGATTGTAGTAGACATACACCATGTCATTGAGGCGTTGGGATTCCAATCTGTAAAAGGGTCATAGATTATAAATTAGTACTTAGAAAATTTATATAGTAAAAATGATCAAATTATTTCAAAGATTTAATTTGATTTTTTTTTACCTATTGCGCTTTTTGCTATGTATTTTGTCAAATACACACTAATTGCACTCACACCCAGAGGAACTGCATGTCTGCCTGAGCACTCGAATGGCAAGCTTTTGGAGATGGGTACTCTACCACCATAGCTTGTCCACCAAGCATCTACAAGTTAAAATAAAAATCAGAAGCAAAAATTATGAAGAGACATTGAATTATTAAATTTGAAAGTTGAAACTTGAAACAAACTGAAGCTTACCTGGCATTTTGGTCGTCCTATTCTTAATAGCCATGGTAAAACCAAATGTGCCACCTGCCATCCTATATATTTCCATTTCTCTAGAAATTTCTTCATGTTCTTGCTCAGATGCCACCATCCTCTCAACACATGTGAAGAATCCATCCATCACCTTGGCATCAAATTTGAAACCACAGGAGTAAGCAAATGTGGGGTTGAAGTAGATACCTGCAGCATGAATGGGGCGATGGAGGGTATTGTTCCATCGGTCATCAATCACTCTCCATATGACCTATTGTTTCTCTAACCCCTCATCTCCCTTATCTTCATAATAAGCACGAATGGCTTCTTTGGCCCTTTCCATGGCCTCATACAAGTAGCCCATTGCGGGCTTCTCTCCATCAACCAACCGAAGAACCCTTACCAAAGGTTCTGAAATGGCACACACCTCCTCTACTCCAGCCCAAAAGTTCTGATCATATGAAACAAGTCTGCATATGCCCTCTCCCTCTAGTTTGCGGCTAATAGATAACTCACACCAATCCCGTGAAAGAAACATGCTCTTCACGTCCCACATAGAATTTAACAGAGACTGAAGAGATATGAAAGTAGTGGCAAAGCGTGTTATCGCAGGACGCACCAACTCTTTGTTGTTGGTGAATCTTCTCATCAAGCTAAGCACAGATGCATGATTGTATATAAATTTTGTTATGCTCTTGGATGATTCAACAATATGCCTCACCATAGGAATCTTACCTATATCTTCCAACATCAAGTCAATACAATGAGCAGCACAAGGTGTCCAAAACAAGGTAGGATACCTCTCCATAAGCAACCTGCCAGCTGCAACATAATTTGCAGCATTGTCCGTTATGACTTGGACAACATTTTGTGGGCCTATTTCTTGAATGTAGATGTCCAACAACTCACATAATAAACACGCATCTTTAATGTGTGCAAATGCATCAACAGATTTCATAAACATTGTCCCCTTGGGACAACTAACCAAGAAGTTAAGAAGGGTCCTACCCTTCTGGTCAGTCCAACCATCTGACATGACTGTGCATCCAGTGTGTTCCCATGATGCCCTAAACTCCTCCAATCTAGCAGTGCAATCATTCTTTTCCTCTTGAAGAAGAGGCCCTCTCAACTCTGCAAAGGTAGGGGCTTTGTACCTCGGGCTAACGACAGCAATAGCATCAAACATAGGTTGGTAGAATGGGTTTGTCTTGGCAATGTTGAAAGGAACATCACTCCATAGAAGACATCTACTAACCAACCTATCAGCTTCTGCCTTTTCCTTTTTTTTAATTGCTGATTTGATGCCAGGTTGTGCACCGTGTGTGGTTCTAGGGACAAAAAAGGATGAGAAAGTTGAGGGGTTGGGAGTGGAAGGTGATGCTGAAGCAGAAGAAGCACTCTCACTTCCCCACACTCTTGAGCTCCCTACAATTTGGCTTTTCATTATTGTCCTGGTGTTTTTGCCATCCTCTTTATCCATCAACGATTTAATGGCCTGTCGGATAATTTCTGGAGATGGATCTGGGCAAAGTTCTATATTTTTCCCTGGAATTTGCCCCAAATGGAATTTTAATCTGTTGACACCCCCTGACATATGCTTTCCACATAACTTGCAAGTCAAATACATTCTATTGACACCTCCAGTTTCGGGTATAGGATTAGGTTCACCATACTCCCACATAGGGTCCAAATTCCTTGGCATTTTGTTTGAAACTTTTTGATGTTTGAACCTGGGCACAAAACAAAAATTGAAAAAAATTAAAAATTGCCCATCACATAAATTAAAATCACTAAATAGTAAATACTAAATAGTAAACAAGGGTTTGAATTTTTTTTATTTGAATTTTGATTCTTGAAAATTGAACTGTTGAAAATTTGAAGTTCACAACTTCACATTCACCCCATAAAATTTGGTAAATTTAGTGCAGGTAATGTAGTTTGGTAAATTTAGTGCAGGTTTTTAATTTTGTAGACATTGTCATGAGTTAATGTTCACAGTGCACACTCACAGGCATGGTTGATTCCTAGGCATAACAGGAAAAGCCTTATTTTAACTTCAGTGCTTTTTTTCCTTTATATATGACTGAAGATAGTATTTTGTATGGGCCCTAGGGTCAATGGTGTGTTCACTGTTTTCCACTAGATTAAATATATAAAGTTTAAACTGTTTTCCTATTATGGTAGTGGCAATAAACTGTAACCTTATGATACACAACAACAATGGTGATCTCTTCTTGACCATGATAGGGTAGATGCCATAGCAGTACAACAGTAGTAACAATATGCAGTGTTATGGCAAAGGCAACAATATGCAGTGTTATTGTTTACTAGTAACAACAGTGATAGTAGTGGTTGCAGCGGCAAGAGCTGTTTATTATATATATTATAATTTATTTATGAAACAAAATAAGAAAATCAAAATACAATGAAGGAACTTACCTGGCGGCAGCAGCAAACCCGTCCGGCACCTCCCAATCTGCAGCTTGCAAGCTCGAGCAGTGGTCTTGCAAGGTCCAAGCGGTGGTGGTATAATTTTAACTCCAATGCAAAATCTTTAAATCTCCAATGCAAATCGTAAATAAAACTTCAAACCCTCCCCTCGACTCTCCACAGTGTTCAACACAGCAAACCGACAAAAATAAACTCAAAAAATTCGCATTTCGACATTTTATTGGCACAGCTGACGAGTTCACTATTTTTTGGATTGACTCGGCAAAAAGTGAGAGTTTTACAATTATATCGCGACTTTTTAAAGTTTGAAAAAATTGCGAAAAAGTCGGCCGATGTTATTGGCGCAGGAAAAAATCTCGATTTTTTGAAAAAATCGCGACTTTTTCGCGACTTTTTCCACAAAGGTAGAGAGGGAAAATATAAGAATATATTCATTTTTCCTACCAACAACATTAGATTCATCATACCTGGAATTCCTTGACTTCTTGAAAGGTTGCCCAATTCCACTTTGATCAGAGGGAGCCTTCCTCTTTCCTTTGAACCTGTTGTTCCTTTGATTTCCATTCCCCCTGAAGTTGTTGTTGTCATCATCTCTAGGAGAGTCCCTTCTATTGGGGCACTCTCTTGCATAGTGACCAAACTTGTTACAAGTGTAACATCTTCCTTTTCTTCTTTTGGTACCTGCTCTTCCAATTTTTTATTTTCTAATTGTAAATATTTTTCTTTTTCTTTATAACTATAAGATGTAGTTCACCCCTCACCCTAAAAAAAAAAAGGAAGAAGGAAAGAAAGAAAAAAGAAAAGAAAGAAAAAGCTGGTAATTCCTTTTTACATTATAATAAGCATAAATAGACCCTAACTAGGCTTTAATACTTTAATTAAAGCCTCAATCGTTCTAAAATGGACCTAGTTAGGTAACATCCTCGTACTTAATCATGATCCACGTGTACTTTCTAGAAGGGAAATGACTTTATATATACGTTATCATGGACCTAGTTAGGTAACATCCTCGTACTTAATCATGATCCACGTGTACTTTCTAGAAGGGAAATGACTTTATATATACGTTATACAAAACTCACTTTTACTGTGATATCATGGCATTTATATCTATGTTTGACGTATAATGTACAAGCTGAACGAAAAGGCTATTGAGAAAGGACTGCGATCAATGCTATTTCAAAACTAGATTTAGGTCAGGTTATTCAACTGAACCTGCCATGTGTAGAAGCGTAGATCCTTGAGACGAATTATTTTCCAATAGTGGCAAAGGTGTTCAATACATGTAAGAGGTCAGCTTAATGAAAAGGTTTATGTAAACATCTAATCTAGCAAACCTTGTAAGGATAAGTGATTGATACCAATCCTCCATATGCCAATTCGAACAAATCATGCTATGCCCACCTTTGGAAGGTTTATGTAAACATCTAATCTAGCAAACCTTGTAAGGATAAGTGATTGATACCAATCCTCCATATGCCAATTCGAACAAATCATGCTATGCCCACCTTTGGAAGGTTTATGTAAACATCTAATCTAGCAAACCTTGTAACGATAAGTGATTGATACCAATCCTCCATATGCCAATTTGAACAAATCATGCTATGCCCACCTTTGGAAGCATTCTACCTCGATTCTAAATTTTCTTCCAATTATTATTATGACAAGTATGCCTTGATGTGGGACCAAATGAGATATTTATATTTATGATAGCTGACTTTAAACACGGTTTCTTTAATTTAGATTAGTAGAATGAAATTTACTGTAACTATTATAAATCAGCCAGGCCGAATTCCTCCTAAGATAGCTGAGTAAGTTTTAGAAAATAAATACAAGATTAATTAAAGGAATCAAAAGGGCATGTTGATATTTATAGTTTGAGTGTATTATTATTTGTAGCTTAATATTAAAAAAAAATGTGTAACTCGTGAAGTTTGTCACTGTTCGAACATTCATAATCTGTTGGGTTTTTTCCTTTATCTGTAACTTAGTCATAATATGTGATGAATTATAATTAAAATAGGGAATTTGAAATTGGAAATTTTCCAATTTCTGAAGTGTTCAAGTTTTCATTTGCTATCTCTCCTTGGTCCATAATCCTTCATTTCTTGCATTTGACAACCTTCAAATAATGCAGTAGTATGCACTAGGAGGGTCACTGAAAGGGTTATGAGGAAAAACTTTAGGAAAGGACCTACAAATGAAAATTTGCAAACTGACATTCAGGTCTTATGCAGGTATTTAGGTTGTACAAGGATGCAAAGGATGCTGAAATAGATTTCATGGTAAGTTTCCTCTGAAGTGTCCAATTAAATCTATTGATATCGTCATACATTGAGTGGTTCCTTTTTCCTTAAATATCTCAATTCTCCTTTCTTCTTCACTCTAGGACATGTTAGAGACTATTGCTTGTTTCTTTTCACCATTACTGAGATGGATTAATGCATTTCTGGTTTCAGTATTTTCGTTTCTTCTTGTACTTACTGAGGTGTGCTGATTTTATTCTAGCTGGATGCAGTTTAGAGAGCGTTTTACTCCAAGCTCCCTGTCAAGTATCACCCACGAGCAACCTCCTCTATGAGCTATGCAGGCCCAGAAGCTCCTCTGCACAGGCCCAAGGAAGAGTGATTCGACCCAGGTTATGGTCACACCCTCAGCCCACAAATCACTACAACATTGCTGCAAAAATTCCCAAGAGTTGAGCCCTCAAAGCCCAGAACTAGCTCAGTCCGGCACAACCTCTCCACAAGAGTACATGGTCTTGTTCTTCGCCCAGACTGCTCCACATTACAGCTCGAAATTCCCTGCAATATCTCCAGAATGCCTCCAAGGATGTGTCAAGGCTCCTTTAGGGTAGCACTCAAGGTCTACCAAAGTAGGAGTTGAGATTTCCCCTTAGAAATCTCTTGGTTCTGAAAAACACTCTGTTGACCCAGCTAAACAGCTTGAGCAAACAGTGGTTTACATGTCAAATTGGCAAAATGTCCCAAATGCCGCATCCCATCTTCTATTTATAATTGCTGCCTCACTTTCCCCTTGTGGGTCTCTCAGCCCATTAATTCGACCTCCCTACTTTACCTCCTTTCCACAAATTCGAATTTCCCTCCAAGGGGTGCATATTTCCTTGAGGGTAGCCCCCACAACCCACCAACATTAATTTTTACCCATTTGTCCTAAGTCTGGCATCCAAAATTGTATTAATTCCAAAATTGCAGAATTGTGGAACTCCATCAGCAAATTTATTAGGAAAGGACATTACAGTTCATTTTAAGTAACATGACTAGCAGAGCTGTGAAGAATCTAATATTTTGCCAAGGCTTCTTCCATGTTGCCTATCCTAGTGGTGGATAGTCATTTATTAGTTCTAATCTTAATATGCTTTTTTTTAAATAAGTATTTATATTTTCTATTGCTGATTGTATTTATTTTTATTGGAGCTGTGTTAGGCATTACTTGGCCTATTTTGGTGACAACAAAATTAATCTAATTTGTTTGAAATTATTCCCTTGGAGTTGCAACCAAACTATGTTGTTTTATGCTTGCAAGTAGGAATGAATTCAATTATCTTGTTGAACTTTACAAACTTATATTTTAAGTTGATTTATGTGCTATATAAACTTTTATTTTGGATTCTTCTTCTGATGTCAACTTTGCATTCATATTAGGAGTCTTTTCCCTTTTCTGGAAATTCTTAGGTATAATTTCAGACCAAGCAAACTGAATATCATTATTTCTGAATTGGTGATCTTGAATTCATTCAATTATTTATTCTAAGTTTTTTACATTTCCATTGAACTCTTGTTTTCTCAACCCGGGATTGCCAACATTACAATTTGCACTGTGCAGGTTGGGCCAATTCCAATTAATGACGAGTTGGGTAAGGAAGTTGTAACACGATTCACAACAGATATTCCATCAAACAAGGAGTTCTTCACAGATTCTAATGGTCGAGATTTTCTAAAGAGAGTAAGATTTTTTAACTATGATGTAATGTTGTGATAGGCATATACTTTTTTTTCTCCTCGATATCTCTTTTCTTCATGTAACAAATCATTCTTTGAAATTTAACCATTTGTTCTAAAACAAAGAATAGCAACCAAATCATATTTTTTTGATCTTATATGTCTAGTGCCATTGATTCTTAACAAGGATTATTCAAAGTAAATTTTCTATCAATTTTACACTTTAACTTACTTATGCTTTCCAATATGATATAATTGGCAGGTTATTATGTTATATACATCATTTCATACATATTTCAAAGATCATGTTAAATTTTTGAATTTAAAATGTCAATTATTGTGTGGAAAATAGGTGGACAAGCTTTAGCCTCGAATGATTTGTTGGATCTTTCTAGAGATTGTAAAATGCATGAGTCTGTTACTACAAAATCTCACACCCAAAGATGTAAAGTCCAACACCTGGGTGAAGATTAGTGGAAATAGAAGGTTTACCACTGTAACCTCGCAATCTCTCCTCTACAGTTTAGATGAATGGTAGATCTAAGTCAAGGGGACCTTCCATATGGTTGCTAGGTGTTGAAAAGTGTAACTAGGATCGGTCTTCATATTGACTATGTAATTATGAATTTATGTAAAGAAGAAGACAAAGATAATAAATGTATTTTTGTTGTACTTGCTTCATGGGTTTTCATGAGCAAGATTTTATTATAGGTCAATAGACTTCTTCTTGATGTCTATAGGGTTTTTTCTTCTAGTGTAATTAAGAGTCATGATTATGAAGTATCTAATTTGAAGAATGCCTCCAAAACCTTGTGGAAGAGAGGCTCATAACAGCCCTCAAGACAGTTCTCATTCAACGCTGGAAATGATGTAATAAAGTTGGCTGATAATCAGTGATGAAGTCAGCCTACATGTCGGCCTAAAATTTTGCTGTAAGGTCGGCCTTAAAACCAGACTGTGCACTATATATACCCCAGTCAACTGTGGCTCATTAGCACAAGAAAAATTGTGGATTTCTCTGTGATTTCCACAGGAAAATTGCGGACTGTTCTGAGTTAATCAAGTGCGGGTTTCAGAGGATAAAGTTGCAGATTTCAGAAGGTTAAAAAGGTGCAGAATTAAAAAAAGCATATAAGTGCGGATTGCTGAGATCTGGTACAGGGTTACAGTGCAGACTTATCTGAGGTATCACAGCATTTGTTTTCAGGAAGAATTTGCGGATATCACAGAAGTATTGCATACTGCTTTGTGACACCAAGCAGAGCAAAGAATCTGAATCATAAGCAAAGTCAAAGTACGGATATGTTTGAAGAAGGACTTACTAATTGTCCTAAGGTAAGATTGTGGATACACCTACAATACATGAAGACAGTGACCTAAAGAAGAAAGCTGTCTTAAAGGAATAAAGTTATAAGTCTATGCAAGGTGAAGAAGATTCAGTCTCCAATATTTGACTAAGTAATAATAAGTGAAAATTAGAGACCGAGTTCTCTAGTGCTAGTACAGGTCAGTGTAAATTGGAGCAGAAGAGAAGGATAAGTGTTGGACGCAGTCAAAGAAGTAACGACAAGGTCTTGGAGGCATTCATAGGTCAAGGGTTTAAGTCTTGGTCATGGTACTTGTCATTTGAAGATCTATAAGAAGAATTTCTCGTGGGTTTTTCTCTCCAAGAGGGAGAGGTTTTGACCTGGCTCGAAGAGCCTAACTTTGTGTCTTTTGTATTTTGGTAATTGACTTGATGAAAGACTAAGTAAGCTAAGCAAGAAAAGACATAAGTAACTCAAGTAAGCTCACAAGTAATTATCAAGAAGAGAATTTGAATTAATCACCGGCCCTCCAAATTCTCAACATGGTTTCAGAGCTAAGGTGCTGAACACACGGGCTATTTGACAAAGTGGACACTCCAGGAAGCGAAGGTCAAAGTTTGGGTTGAAAATACAAATCAATGTGCAAGGAAGACTCTCAAGATATTTCAAAGATCTTCTATCTCATTCAAAGGATGAACTCATTCAAGACATTGTTAGAAGAAGACATCATCTTTTGAAGATGGAGTGACCACCCGGGAAGTCCTAGTTACTGGGTGAAAGCCCCGGAAGTGATGATTGATGCTATGTGATTCATTTCACTAGTTTCAATCCCACTTCTACACCCCTGTGAGCATCACCCGATGCAATGAGTGCTAAGTGGACTATTCAAAACTCATGAGAAATTAGTCAGTTATGACTACCTCTCATGGAAATGGTCATAGTTGAATGACTTTCTTAACGCAGTTGAATCCCAAAAAATGATATCTAATATAATGCACTGCGAAAACCCCTCAATACTAAGATATCCTTTATCATCAAGGATCCAAGAACACCTACATTGGAGATTTCAAGAATCTCCTGACTTCATCATCATCAAGGAAGCTGCAAGCCACTCTACTCAAGTAAGTTTCTATAACCTTACTTAAATCTGTCAAGATGAATTATTGTAAAGAGAGAAACAAGTTGGTTGGGTCATCAAACTTTAGTGCATGGAAGAAGAGGACAGATTTGAATTTAATTGAAGACGAAGTTATGGACTACATCAAAGGATCGACAATTCAACCACCAAAAGAAGATGCTCCAGCTTATGCGAAGTACATGAAGGGGGAAATCAGAGCCTAGAGGATTCTCATAGAATCCATCAAGGACTCACTCATTCCCTATGTATCAAAACTAAAGTCTGCTAAAGAAATATGTGAGAAACCGTTGGAGCTATTCTCTGTGAGTACTGCAGGAGAAGCAATCTCTTTGAGACAAGAACTATATAAAATGAAATTTTCAAGGGAAGAAGGAATCACCCCATACTTTATGAGGATTTTTGAAATAAGAGATCAACTGCAGGAATTGGGAGAAGTAATGTTTGACGCTGAGATGACTACAGTAGTGCTGAATGCTCTACCAGAAGAATGGGGAAATTTCACTTCAAGTTTATACGGGAAGAAAGAAGCCACACCATTCCATGATTTATGGTCTCTATGTAAAATAGAGGAAACAAGATTGAAAGCCAAAGTTGATACTGGATCAAGTAAAGGGAATCAAGCCTTTGCAGCCATATCCAGGAAGAAAGGAAGGTTCAGTAAATTTGGTCCTCAGAATAAAAGAAGAATTATGGACAACGTACGATGCTTTGGATGTAATGAACTTGGGCATTATAAAAGAGATTGTCCTAAATCTGAAAAGGACAAGAGAAAAAGGGAAGAAGCCCATGTCTCATATATGAGGGAAGAACCTGATGCAAAGAAATCTAAGAAAGAAGAAGCGAAAGATCTCTATTATGATTGAGATCATCTTCCTCTTTAAGTGATTTCTGTTGGTTGTAAAATTGTGAAAAATCCTAGATCCGAATTCCTACTGCAACAAATCTGAATTACTTCTTCTATTATGTTTCATAATTATTTCATTACTGTGAAATATCAAAGTAATTTTTGAAGTAGTCTACACAAATAATACTGCAGAATATATCTAAGTGCTGAAACAATCTGAACAAAATACAATGAAAAACATCCACATGTGACACAGTTATTTTGGACTAAGTCCTCGAAAAAACCAACTTGGGAAAACCGGTGTAGCAGATCTAAGGGTTTGTATTATTAAGCAGTAGAATCTTGAATAAAACTAGGGTGCCAACATCCAGCAAACTCTTCAGAGAAATCTAGACAATCTGGTGAAGAATGTGAGATATACCTCACTCTGCAAGTCACTGGTTGATCTAATAGCAATAGTGAAGCCCTCACTGCCTTTGCGTGATGCCTACGTTGGAACTGCGTAAGCTTGCATGGGCAAGCTTGAGGAACTGCGTCACCTTCCTCTGTAACTGATCTAGCTGATCTAAGACTGAATTTTGGCCTCCTAGCTTAGAAACCCCAGCCTCTAGCTATCTCCGAACTGACTCCAAGAGACACTGCGTTGTTTCTGCATGATTTCTTGCAGGGTATGCGTCACCTCTTCAGAAAACTGTGCTGTCTCTCTTTGTGTCACCTCTGCCTCTCTCTGAAATGCGCTCCTGGTCCTCCTGACCAATCTCTGCTTCCGCCCCTCTCTGGATCTGATCACTGGATCACAATCACTTAGCAAACCCCGCCCTAGTGATTTGATTCTTGATCAAAAGCTGTGTCTCCTCACACAAATTCGAAAATGCTCAATGGCTCAAGTGTCTCAATGTACTTTCCATAGGCCCCTCACCCTCCTTATATTCTTTTGTTGAACCTTCAACGGCCAAGATTAAAACATAATCAAGGGCTAAGATTAACTTGGAGGTGATCCATGACTTTATCTAGAAGATTCACACTTAGTTTAATTAATACCCTTTAATTAATCAGTTTACCTAAGTTTAGTCTTAGGAAAACATTAAAAATTGATTAATTATTTTAATTAAACCATCTCTAGGTGGAATTTTCCAAAACCATTTCTGGGTTTTATGGAATACATGTGTCCTAGCCTATATACAAGGTTACAAGGCTCGAGCACATCCGATGCTACCATAAATCAACACTCCTTCTAAGCGAGGAAAATGCTCTAGCACACCAACTCAATGTGTTGCTCTGACTTCTAGAACATCTATCGTTGTGCTGTTGATGCTGCTCACCAACACTGCATAAGAAAATGTTGCAACTGTACTGCTGCTGTCTCTGCATGCTGCTACCAACATCCACTGTACTGCAACTCCCTCTGAATTCTGCAACCATGCAGCTGCACTGCGTGAGCACTGCTTTGCACAGCGTGAGCACTACTCTGCATTGCGCTGCACCACTTGTGAACTGTGCTGCTGTTGCTGCTACGCTGTTGCTAATTGCAACATAAAAACATCCGAAATTGGACAAGTAAATCTACAACTGAAAAATAAGACTGATTGTTGCTAGTTTCTACTATAGCTCTCTGAAAATATTGCGTTGTTTCTTCTCTGCACTACGTGAGCACTGCATTGCACTACGCTGCAGCAGTGTGCATTGCGTTGTTGCTGCTCAACTGCTGATGGTGCTGCTCCCTCTCTGTGCTGATCAGGCTCTAGTACTGCTAGCCACTGCACTGTCTTCTCATCTTCTACTGCAACTGTCCATCCTGCTACTATCTTTAGGCTGTCGTAGCTCACATGTGATCTAGGAGTTCGTAAATACTCAAGGATCCTGCCATCTTGTAGATTCTGGATCTACAACTCCAAGTCAGCCCACTTTTCTCCTTTTGGAATGTGAGCTAACATAACACAATCTTTTTCTGCCTCAATCTTGGCAGCTCCTGCTTGTGGATCTTCCTTCTCCTCTTTATCCTTTTTCTTAAGAGGACACTGTGTGGCATAATGCCCCATTTCCCCACACCGGAAGCACTTGATCTTGGATAGATCTTTATTCTTCTGTTTCTGTTGCCCCTTTGATGCAAGGGCAGTGTTATCTTCTTCCTCCTTCTTGACTTTCGACCCACTGCTGCCATCCTCCAAATGGATTTTGAGGAGATCTCTCCTCAACTCTTCTTGCTGGAAGGCTGCCCACATCGCTTCCCATCCTGGAAGTCTTTCTCTGCCTAGAATACTTTGGACAAAGACTTGATAGTCCTCTGAAAAAAGTTCAGAGTGAGCCTTACTAGCTCTGAGTCTCTAGGAGCAGATCCTATTGCTGACAATTGATCTCGGTTTTCCTGAATACAAGACAAGAAGGAGTCAAAACGCTCTCCCTTCTTCATCCTGATATTACGCATCTTCTCTTTAAGGTACATCTTCCCCTGCTCTGAAGATCCTTGGTATAGCTTTTCCACCCCTACCCACATCTCTCTAGCTGTGGTCTTTGCTGCTAAGTGGGGTACGATATGATCCTTCACTCCATCTAGGATCAATCGCTTGGCTCTAGCCATATTCTTCTTGAATTGCCTTAGGTGTGCTGCATTAAGAGGTTCTACAACTGCATTGTCTATGAGGGATTTTAGATCATGCTCATCAAGGAGAAATTCTATTTTTGATTTCCAAATAACATAGTTGGAGGCACCCTCCAATCTGTCTTGGTCACGCAATCCATTTTTGGCCATCTCCTCAACTTGTCGAAATATTCCTCTAACCCTCTGCTTAGCTAGACTTACGCAGTCTTTGTGGAGTAAGTCACTACTTCTGCTGCTGCATGGGAGAAACTGAGCTTCTTTGAGTAAGAAACTCTTCGAGGTTAAGAAATCCCCAACTGTGTTTTTCAGAAATTTTCTGATGCTTATGTACTGGCTCTTACTGCTGTGCAGTAACTACGTCCTTCAGCTACACTGGTCTGCTACACTGCCTCTTCTGCAACTGAATAAAAAACTTACCTCTTTTTCAACTCTCTCAGAGGGAGGCTTTTTGCGCTGGAATGCCCTCCTGGCCTGGACAATGTAATTTCTGGGAGGGTCTGCTGCTGCTTACGCAGATCCCAGACTCTACAACGCTGATCTACTGGTTCACTTGTGTTTCACCTGCACTTCAGCTTGAATAAGCTCTGATACCATGTGAAAAATCCTAGATCCGGATTCATACTGCAACAAATCTAAATTACTTCTTCTATTATGTTTCATAATTATTTCATTACTGTGAAATATCAAAGTAATTTCTGAAGCAGTCTACACAAATAATATTGCGGAATAAATCTAAGTGCTGAAACAATCTGAACAAAATACAATGAAAGACATCCACATGTGACAGTTATTTTTGGACTAAGTCCTTGGAAAAACCCAACTTGGGAAAACCGGTGCTGCAGATCTGAGGGTTTGTATTATTAAGCAGCAAAATATTGAATACAACTAGGGTGCCAACATTCGGCAAACCCTTTAGAGAAATCTAGACATTCTGGTGAAGAATGTGAGATATACCTCACTCTGCAAGTCTTTGGCTGATCTGACAATGTTAGTGAAGCCCTCACTGCCTCTGCGTGATTGCCTACGCTGGAACTGCGTAAGCCTACGTGGGCAAGCTTGAGGAACTGTGCCACCTTCCTCTGCAACAGATCTAGCTGATCTAAGACTGGATTTTGGCCCTTCTGGCTCAGAAACCCCAGCGTCTAGCTATCTCCGAACTGACTCCAAGAGACACTGCGTCATTTCTGCATGATTTTCTATAGGGTCCACGTCACCTCTTTAGAAAACTGCGTTGTCTCTCTCTGCGTCACCTCTGCCTCTCTTTAAAATGCACTCCTGGTCCTCCTAACCAATCTCTGCTTCTGCCCCTCTCTAGATCTGATCACTTAATCACAATCACTTAACAAACCCTTCCCTAGTGATTTGATTCTTGATCAAAAGGTGTCTCCTCACACAAATTCGAAAATGCTTAATGGCTCAAGTGTCTCAGTGTATTTTCCATAGGCCCCTCACCCTCCTTATTATATTCTTCTGTTGAACCTTCAACGACGAAGATTAAAACATAATCAAGGGCTAAGATTAACTTGGAGGTGATCCATGAATTTATCTAGAAGATTCACACTTAGTTTAATTAATACCCTTTAATTAATAAGTTTCTCTAAGTTTAGACTTAGGAAAACATTAAAAATTGATTAATTATTTTAATTAAACCATCTCTAAGTGGAATTTTCCAAAACCGTTTCTAGGTTTTATGGAATACATGTATCCTAGCCTATATACAAGGTTACAAGGCTAGAGCACACCCGATGCTACCATAAATCAACAAAAATAGTATGATAGGAAGCTATGTATAGTGATGGCATCATGATAAAAGCATGATAGGAGATCTTGGTGAAACAACTTCGGGAAAACCTCTCTGATAACATTACTGATGAAAGACGGTCATCAAGATCAAGGGTCATCATGGAAACAGGTGTTGACATTTTCTAATGGAATTCTCTATGAATTCACTGATTAGAAAGAAAGTAGAATGGTTTCATCAAGAATTCTAATGCTACAGAATTTTGGGATGTGATGACATATTGATGAAGCAGGTCAAAGGAATGAATCTCTTCATTCTAGTGAAATTGCTACAGGATGACTCAAAGGAAAAAGGTATGAGGCCTATATATTTATATGCTGACACTGGATGCTGTGAAGTCATGTCATATGGTTGCAGGTAGTGGACTTCTATATTTAGAAGTATGATATATGGAGGAGGATCTCTCTCGGTGCACTGTTAGATGAAATCAACATAATATATCCTCATATGGAATATGAGGTAGTTGTATATGAACAAGGAACTAGAAATTGGAAGTTCCTGGGAATGAAGATGTGCAGAAAGGAAGAGATCATGAAGTGCAACCATGTCAAGAGGCAGTTATCATCCGAAAGCCAAGAAGATGTGACTAGAATATCTCCTGGGAGGATATGTAGACTCTGATAGAAGTTTGGTAAAGAAGAAGACCCTTGACAAAACATATCATTAGGAGATGTGTCAATTTGAATAAAGGATGTCGATGCCTACAAGAATATGTCATGGTGAAAGATCATCACTGAGGTGACTTTTTTTTTAAAAGTTTATACGTATATGTTTATTTGGATGAATTTGTGCAGGGCTGCTAATCATGATAAAGGATGTAAGATCTTTGGAGATGATTCAAAGCAGCATGGAATAAAAGGTGTACCAGATAAGAACGACAAATGAATCACTTTCTGGTAGATGACATGACTCATGAATGAAAGTGATGGATGATCTGTGCCCTATGGAGCTAAAGTTGAAGATTCCATAATATCGAAATCCATGACATCAAGGAAAGGAATTCTTCATGAGCAGCTGGGTGTCTGACCATTGTTGTTGCAGGTCCTTGATTGAGAGGAAGCCTAGTGATAAGTTTCTTACTTGGAAGAAACTGGGCAATGTTGGAAATGTTGTCATTGATGGCAAAGGAGATGGCAAAGGAGGAACACCTGAAACATCAGTCAAGCAAAGCAAAGACAGTGAATTGAGAGATTCAATAAGAAATTGTATGAGTTTGTGTGGGCATGTATGAATAAGACTCTGTGATAGGGTCTTTGGATGGTACTCTGGTTTTGAATGCATGAAGGGTTTGTAATTAAACCTGTATGAATAAATGAGGAATCTGTTCTGAAATCGGTATGAATGGGCTTTGACTGTCAAGAAGAAATGGTGAAAGAATGTGCAAATAATCTCTGTAATCGGGGTGAATTGCGTTCTGTGGGTTATTGAAAGAATCGACATTTATGTCGATGTTGTATTCGGCAATGCATAATATGAGCCCCTATTGTAGTTAAGGCGTAGCTGAATAAGAATCCGGAGTTGAAACCACTGAACTGTGGAAGTGTCGACTTAGTGTCAAAGTTGTTTGCCTATGGCGAAGGCAATCAGAAGGGGCTGGCAATTACAGAGGAACCACTGGAGAAGCCGACAAGATTGAATATGCTGTGCATTAATTGTAATGTCGAACAGTCAGGTAAGCGAAATCAGTGGAAGTGGTGTTTGTTAATTAAACTGTGTAACCAAGGAGGGACGATGGATAGAGGTTATAACGCTGAGGAAACTCTTTGAAAGAACTGAAGCAATCCAAAGCAATCCTGTTATCAAAGAGTTAGCATATGAAAGGAAGCAAAGGAGACAGGCAGAGGCAGAGGCAGTGAATATAGAGGCAGAGCCGTTATCACAGCAAAGGCAGAGGCAGAGGTAGAGCCGTTATCACAGCAGAGGCAGAGCCGTTATCAAAGCGGAAGCAGACTTATAATATTCCAGGAATCTTACCCAAGCGGCAATGTATATATATAAAAACCTTATTCTGAGAATCTTTACCCAGCCGGAGGTTACACCAAAGGCGGAAGCGGAAGCGAAAGCTTATTTATATACGATGCACCTTATACATATGCAAAGGTCCAAACCATAGATATTTATATGATGCGCAGGGTGAAATGCATCGTGGGCCCGACGAGCAATGTTAGTCTTAAACCTTTGGCAAAGAATATATATGGGTGGCGCAGTATATAAAAGGAACCTATGAACTTAATCCAAAGTTAACTCGCTAGTGGGACCCTCTCTAATCGCATCAGAGAGACTTATGGCATCGGAACATTTTAACAAAAGTTCCGATTGCATTTGAGTTCTGGACCCGATTCACTATACACGATTCATATGTGTGTTTGAGTTCCGGACCTACTCATCGCATCGGACAAAAGCAGAATATCGGAGCAATATATTAAAGATTGTGATTGCGATGAAGAACTGGACTCGATGGACTTATAAACTATGATTTATACAGGCTTAAGTTCCGCATCAAAGAAAATCATTCGTCGCATCGGAAAAATTGAGTGAACAGTGATTAATCGCATCGGACCCATCGCATCGGCACATCCAAATGAACATTGTTTCATTGCATCGGAAAATCTAAGCACAGCGGAACAGGTTAATGAAGTTTGCGATTGCGATCAATCGCAATCGGAAATCTGTGGAGGGTATCAATCGCATCGAAGCAAGGCAACTTGCGATTGCGATCAATCGCAATCGGAAACCTCTGGAGGAGAAATATATTGCATCGGAAAGCGTGGCAAGTGGGCCCGAAAGGGCATTTGTTAAGTATTAACATGATTCTTTATTGTTATAGTGGAAAAGGCAGTTTGTATGATTAAACTCTGTATAATTATGCTGAGAAATGAAATTGGGTTATATATATAAAAGGCGCTGTTATATATATAAAATTCCTCTAAGAAGAGAACTAGAGAGGAAGAAGAATATCTGAAGCATTCAATAGCTGACAGAGTAATGAAAGAAGAAAAGACAGCGAGCAACCATGGTGGTAGAAAGGAAACATTAGCCATGATCATCTAAGTTAAGAAGACATTGGCACATTAAATGTTGATCACATTGTGCATCATATTGCTAGAATTGACAATGAATCACATTAAGAAAGATGAGTAAGAAAAGAGCCTATCATCATTGTATCATTACTTCCTTCATCTATGAAAATGTCCCTTGGAGGAGTACAGTTAAGTGAGTGATCTGCCCATGAAGATTCCAAGCAAAGAAATTGAAAATGTCTTCCCTAAGATCATCATGTCAGAACAGTTGAATTGGTATATAAAGCAATATATAAAGCAGCAATGATTTTAGAACTATCATAGAAAATAAAATGCAGTGACATTCTTTCAAATCAGGACGACAGAATAAGTAGCAGGTTAATGATGCCAAGGTCTAATTCAATATATTGATGATTGTTGTTGAAAACAATGGAGAGCTCAATAATAGAATTTATGAAGGATGTCTTAATTATGGGTAAATGTGCAAGCTGAAGTGAAATCTCTGCATGGTTTATCAAAGTAATATCAATTGGTGTTTAGGTACAAGAAACATGCTTATCAACAAAATAAAAAGTGGTATCAGTGTAGCAGCAATGTGGTACAGGTCCTCAGGATCAAAGGTTATGGCAAGATTACATCCAGCATAAAAGGGTCAATGAAAAGGCTAAAGGATCAGTATTTTGTTTACTCTTGAAACATGATATTGAGCATTGAACCAATATTTTTTTTGGATGTCTTCCTGAAGTTAGTACATATACATATCAGGCTTCTTCTCTTAACATCATTCATAACATCATGTGAAATCTGTTTGCTATTAAAACATCTTGAATATGTTTTTTTTTTCATGATAAGCAAGTTTTAGTATCGAAAGTATGAAGAATTGGTTGGGTCAATTGAAGCTCAAAACACTGTCATGGAGTCATAAAGTACATTATGCAAGCAGTAACGGCATTTGATCTCTTAGATAAAATTCTGGTTGATTCATTGATCACATCAGTAACAAGGACCTGCAGCTATTAAGTGTAATATCATTATCAACATCCTAGCTCAAATCATCACCAACAGGCAAGAAAAGTGAACCTCAGCAATAAAAGACATATTGGCATCATCACAATTGAACAAGTGTGGCACTACAAATGTGTATAGCAGAAGAAGACATACTCCAACGACAACTTCCTCAACAAATGTGGATTTCTGATGAAGATAATACTAGAAACTGAAGTATATTTGAAGCATGCTCAGAATTTTAGGTTTAATCCAATGATGCATCTTTGGTTAGATAAAGCTGATACAATGTGTTCTATGAAGTGTCATTATCTTCACTTTTAGCTTTATACAGGTGAAAGGAGTCAGTGCTTTGGATTGTATCAATTTACAGTGTATATTCAAGTTCAATAATCCTCAAAGTGTTCTCTCAACAAGTCTTGTACACCAGCCTGGAGCAGCAGGGTACAAAGTCAAAAGAAGGTGGTCTAAACACAAATCAGAGTGAGGAAATGCAAAGACAGGATCAACACTGAGAAATGTGCAACCCTTTGACATTGATGTCAAAGGGGGAGGAAAAACAGGTAATAAAAGAAAGGGTCTTCTAAAAGAAGGTAGACAGAGGAAGACTTGGAGGAAGCATTGGATTATTGGTGGATGTGTTGCCATCAATGCCAAAGGGGGAGACTGTTGGAAATGTTGTCATTGATGGCAAAGGAGATGGCAAAGGAGGAACACCTGAAACATCAGTCAAGCAAAGCAAAGGCAGTGAATTGAGAGATTCAATAAGAAATTGTATGAGTTTGTGTGGACATGTATGAATAAGACTCTGTGATAGGGTCTTTGGATGGTACTCTGGTTTTGAATGCATGAAGGGTTTGTAATTAAACCTATACGAATAAATGAGGAATCTATTCTGAAATCGGTATGAATGGGCTTTGACTATCAAGAAGAAATGGTGAAAGAATGTGCAAATAATCTCTGTAATTGGGGTGAATTGCGTTTTGTGGGTTATTGAAAGAATCGACATTTATGTCGATGTTGTATTCGGCAATGCATAATATGAGCCCCTATTGTACTTAAGCGTAGCTGAATAAGAATCCGGAGTTGAAACCACTGAACTGTGGAAGTGTCGACTTAGTGTCAAAGTTGTTTGCCTATGGCGAAGGCAATTAGAAGGCGCTGGCAATTACAGAGGAACCACTGGAGAAGACGACAAGATTGAATATGCTGTGCATTAATTGTAATGTCGAACAGTCAGGTAAGCGGAATCAGTGGAAGTGGTGTTTGTTAATTAAACTATGTGTAACCAAGGAGGGACGACGGATAGAGGTTATAATGTAAAGGAAACTCTTTGAAAGAACTGAAGCAATCCAAAGCAATCGTGTTATCAAAGAGTTAGCATATGAAAGGAAGCAAAGGAGACAGGCAGAGGCAGAGGCAACGAATATAGAGGCAGAGCCGTTATCACAGCAGAGGCGGAGGCAGAGCTGTTATCACAGCAGAGGCAGAGGCAGAGCCGTTATCACAACAGAGGCAGAGCCGTTATCAAAGCGGAAGCAGACTTATAATATTTCGGGAATCTTACCCAAGCGGCAATGTATATATATAAAAACCTTATTCCGAGAATCTTTACCCAGCCGGAGGTTACACCAAAGGCGGAAGCGGAAGCGGAAGCTTATTTATATACGATGCACCTTATACATATGCAAAGGTCCAAACCATAGATATTTATATGATGCGCAGGGTGCAATGCATTGTGGGCCCAATGAGCAATGTTAGTCTTAAACCTTTGGCAAAGAATATATATGGGTGGCGTGGTATATAAAAAGAACCTATGAACTTAATCCAAAGTTAACTCGCTAGTGGGACCCTCTCTAATCGCATCAGAGAGACTTATGGCATCGGAACATTTTAACAAAAGTTCCGATTGCATTTGAGTTCCGGACCCGATTCACTATACACGATTCATGTGTGTTTGAGTTCCGGACCTACTCATCGCATTGGACAAAAGCAGAATATCGGAGCAATATATTAAAGATTGCGATTGCGATGAAGAACTGGACCCGATGGACTTATAAACTATGATTTATATAGGCTTAAGTTCCGCGTCAAAGCAAATCATTCATCGCATCGGAAAAATTGAGTGAACAGTGATTAATCGCATCGGACCCATCGCATCGGCATATCCAAATGAACAGTGTTTCATTGCATTGGAAAATCTAAGCACAGCGGAACAGGTTAATGAAGTTTGCGATTGCGATCAATCGCAATTGGAAATCTGTGGAGGGTATCAATCGCATCGAAGCAAGGCAGCTTGCGATTGCGATCAATCGCAATCGGAGACCTCTGGAGGAGAAATATATCGCATCGAAAAGCGTGGCAAGTGGGCCCGAAAGGGCATTTGTTAAGTATTAACATGATTCTTTATTGTTATAGTGGAAAAGGCAGTTGGTATGATTAAACTCTGTATAATTATGCTGAGAAATGAAATTGGGTTATATATATAAAAGGCGCTGTTATATATATAAAACGTTGTTGCAATTGTATTGAAATGTGCCGCGTGGTCTGTGGACCCACGGGTCTCGGCTTAAGGTGGAGGGCGATTGTTAATATAAAACGATTGCAATGTGTGCAATCGCATCGGGCCATAAAACAAAGGCCGTGGTGTATGTATGTTCCGCTTGCGGAACTCACCACATCAACAAGACACTTGCTGTGTGTAAAGCGTTGGAATTTGCCCAGATTTAAAGTCAGCAGTTACATATATATATATATATATATATATATATATATAAAAAGCGCTGATATAAAAGGCACAGTTACAAATGTATGGCATATGGCCGTTACCCTGCGACAGTGAATAAGGAAACAAACAGAGACGAAAGGGACAAAGACATAGTCAAAGAAAAGACAAATGCGCAGCTAGCCAAGAGGCTGAATGAGTGAGCTGGAGTTCTCATTGTAATCGAATGTAAATAATTTTAATTTATATTGTTGTGATGCATTGGCAAGTCTCCGGAAGAGAACAAATTCCCACTGTAATGTTAAATTGGTACCTACAGTTATATTTTCTGAATGAGCGGATAAAAGAGATGAGAAGGCAGAAGGCAAAGAGACACGACTGTCCATTTCGAATTCCCAGTAGAATACAAACAGCCATGAAGCTATTTTGTATAAAACAGGGTAATATCCAAGGGGAAAAGTGTACGAAAACAGAGTGAGAGAAGAAAAGAGTGTGCAGCAGAATTAAAGAGAGTTGAAGAAAAATAAGAAAGCTGCAAGAGGTTTGAGAGAGTGAATATATAGAATGCAGAGTATGGAATTAAGGCAAAGAAGATAAGAAGAAGGAGGAGCAGAACGAGATGCTGTGAAAAGTCAGAGAATGCATAAATGAAGCAGTGAGGCAGAGAAGAAGGAGGAGCTGAGCAAAGAAGAAGGAGGAGCTGATAGTGAATATGAGAAGATGCAGAAATGATATAAGGACAGATATGAGGACTGATGAACAGCAGAAGAGAAGGTACAAAACAGAGCTGATATCCAAGGTAAATCAGCAAGTGTTTTTCTTTTGAAAGAGTAAGGAAGTTGGAGCTTCCCTATCAAGTTGTAGCTTGATAGATGTCGATTGTGGGCGGCGGGGAGTAGCCTCTGTGGGTTGGTGCCTGAGAAAGGTAGTGGGAGTTGGGCTTCCTTGCAAGTTGTAGCTTGCAGAATTGAGGTTGGAGCCTACAGAAAATCAGTGGTGAGAGGGAGTTGGAGCTTGCCTTTGCATCACAACAATAATAAGATGTGGTTTTCTTCCTTTATGGGTTTCCACTTATATCTGGTGTCTCTGTGCATGATGTGTATGTGGTGATATGGTTTATCTCATTTGCTTAATACTTGCTGCTCTCATATTAAGTCTGATGTTACATTAGATTAATACTTGCTGCTCACAAATTTAGATTGCTCACATATTTTGTTGATCATGAAATGAAAGTGTAAATAAGGTTTAAGGGAAAAGTTTTAAAAGTCCATGTATGTGTTAAACTGATTCACCCCCCCCCTCTCAGTTTAACTAAGGGTTCAACAAGCAATTCCTAATAATGAGCTTAGGTACATTCCTTATACAGGAATGTGTACATTCCCTTGTGGAATAGGTCCTCCCTGGCTGAGAGGGAGAGATAGACACATCATTCTGGTCTTCACTTGGAAAGACAGAATGGAGGATTGGGTAATCACCTGACATTCGATACTCTTTGAGAATGTTATTGGGCATTCAAGATAAGAGTAGTCCGGGACCGATATTCTTTAAGGGCTAACTACCCAAGAGAAGAATAGTCCAAGAAGGTCATACTTTGGGAACACCCGGGTGGAGTATGTACCTTGGAGAGACAATGACTATGGTGTCTATAAGTCATGTGTCTCGCGAGCATTGTAGCCCATTGTCTTGTTGAGAGATGTGGTTGTTAGTCAAGGCCTTGCACTAGGACAATGCTGATTGACATGATGCTATACATGTGCGATTACCAATCTGATTCTTCAGTTTGAAAGTGACCATGTACCTGTATGAATACCTCCCTAGTTAAGAGGGAGTGTTGAAAGTGTAACTAGGATCAGGTCTTCATATTGACTATGTAATTATGAATTTATGTAAAGAAGAAGACAAAGATAATAAATGTATTTTTGTTGTACTTTCTTCATGGGTTTCATGAGCAAGATTTTATTATAGGTCAATAGACTTCTTCTTGATGTCTATAGTATTTTGTCTTCTAGTGTAATTAAGAGTCATGATTATGAAGTATCTAGTTTGAAGAATGCCTCCAAAACCTTGTGGAAGAAAGGCTCATAACAACCCTCAAGACAGCTCTCATTCAACGCTGGAAATGATGTAATAAAGTTGGCTGATAATCAGTGATGAAGTCAGCCTACATGTCGGCCTAAAAGTTTGCTGTAACGTCGGCCTAAAAACCAGACTGTGCACTATATATACACCAGTCAACTGCGGCTCATTAGCACAAGAAAAATTGTGGATTTCTCCGTGATTTCCACAAGAAAATTGTGGACTGTTCTGAGTTAATCAAGTGCGGATTTCAGAGGATAAAGTTGCGGATTTCAGAAGGCTAAAAAGGATTGCTGAGATCTGGTACAGGGTTACAGTGTGGACTTATCTGAGGTATCACAATATTTGTTTTCAGGAAAAATTTGCAGATATCACAGAAGTATTGCATACTGCTTTGTGACACCAAGTAGAGCAAAGAACCTGAATCATAAGGAAAGTCAAAGTACGGATCTGTTTGAAGAAGGAATTACCAATTGTCCTAAGGTTAGATTGTGGATACACCTACAATACATGAAGACATTGACCTAAAGAAGAAAGCTGTCTTAAAGGAATAAAGTTATAAGTATATGCAAGGTGAAGAAGATTTAGTCTCCAATAGTTGACTAAGTAATAAGAAGTGAAAATTAGAGACCGAGTTCTCTAGTATTATTATATGTCAGTGCAGATTGGAGTAGAAGAGAAGGATAAGTGTTGGAGGCAGTCAAAGAAGTAACGACAAGGTCTTGGAGGCATTCATAGGTTAAGGGTCTAAGTCTTGGTCATGGTACTTGTCATTTGAAGATCTATAAGAAGAATTTCTCGTGGGTTTTCCTCTCCAAGAGGAGAGGTTTTGCCTTGGCTCGAAGAGCCTAACTTTTTGTCTTTTGTATTTTGGTAATTGACTTGATGAAAGACTAAGTAAGCTAAGCAAGAGAAGACATAAGTAACTCAAGTAAGCTCACAAGTAATTATCAAGAAGAGGATTTGAATTAATCATCGGCCCTCCAAATTCTCCACACTAGGCTCATTATTTGTAGTATGTAGTGGGAGTTAAGATGTAATATTCCCATTTTTGGTGACACCTACGACGGGGCTAGGTTGGTCTTCCAGAGTTAGGAGCAGACAGGCCACAGGTACGGATTGGTGTTATCAGCGGGCTCAGGAGCTTTTCGGAGGAGTTTTGAAGAGTTTTCATGGTTTTCGGAGGCATTCGCTTGATATGCTCCATCATCCGAGTAGTTTGGCTTTCGTTCCGGTGCATTCCAATAACTTTCGGAAATTTGAGTTATTTCTAGGCTTAACTCAACTGATTACACTTAAGGTGGCATTCCGGGAGGAATACATGATGGAACACCTTAGTGTAATAGCTCATTGGAACCGGGACGAGGATACGTACATGGTGGGACAGTTAGACACAGATTCCAGTGACCGGAGGAGGTGTGGTAGCCGACTTACCCTTTTCTGCATTAAAAAGGAATATTTTAATAAAAGGGAAAAGTGCTCCATGAATAAAATAATAATAAAATAATGCTCTAGAAGGCTCCAAGAGATCTATAGAAGAAAGGGAGGAGGCCATTGGGAGATATCTTTGGAGTAGATCATTTGCTTGTGTATGAGAGGTTTGAGGACGTGGTTCTCTACTTCAGCCGTAGCCCCAGGACGGAAACCCTCGGGTGATTTGTGAGTGTTGGATGAAAACCCATTACTCTTGAGGAGGTTTCACTCAGAGATCTCATAGAGCTTCAGTGATATTAGAGTGAGGATCATTCAGATCTTCAATAGGTGCTTCATGGGTTCAGTTGTAGCTGTTGCCGGAGGGTGAGTGCAGCAGTTCGATTTTGGAGGTCACAGCAGTGTAGCAATGCAGCAGATTATCTTGGTGACCAGTTTTACTTCTTAGCTCTTTTTGGGTCAGATCTATATGTAACCCTCATTATTAATTATAATAAAAGCTGAGATTCTTCCTATTCTATGTGGTATTGGATTGCAGTGCTTCATGTCTTTTTATTTTACATGGCAATCTTCTGTTGAGTGAATGTTTATATTACGGCAAATTGTGGCGTTCAGTATTTTTCTACATTTTTAATAAAAATATCCCATCCGGGATATTACAGTGGTATCAAAGCATTGGTTTTGGCTCAGCCTGTGGGTTCATTGTAGATCAGCTTCAGTAAAATAGAGGGTTTGTGAGAAAATCCAGATCGTTGCCGTAGAACACTCGTATGGACAATTTCATCCTTGTTTGCAAATTCTTGGTGCAAATATCGAACAAAATTTTAGGAAAGGGTTGCTGCCTCAACAATGGTTGGACGTTTGATTCAAAAGCCATTTGCTAATTGTTAAGAAGTGAGGCGTCGAAGACGTCCACCAAATTATTAAGAGGCACATCATAAATTTAAGGCCGAGTAATTGGAGACGATCAGCTTTGAGAGTCACAAATCAGAGATTAGCTGAGAAAGGGAGCCACTGCGTCAGTAATCGCAAGTTGGTTGTGAAGGGACCACGATTCGTCCAACAACTGAATTCTCCATATCATAGGAACTGAGTTTGTAAAGACAGATCAGGGATACGATCTGACCCCTCATTCATGCCAGTGGAAACTTGTGTGGGGAGAATATTGGAGAACCTTCACTCAGAACTTAATGCCAACCGGCGGAAAATCGTGAGAGTGGACCACTGCGAGGAGAAAGTTGAATATCAGTTTTGGTTGGTCGACATATTGGGTACATGCTTGCATTATGAGATTGAATTGTGGTGTGGCATACCCATGAGGAGCGGATCATTCCGATCTGCAATTTTGTGACGGAAAATTTTTTGGGACGTGTTGATGAATTTTAAAGGGTCGAATCAAATCTTACTGGCGTCGTAAGATAAGTTATATATACAGCGAAAACACTGGCTGAAGGTTAAAGCAGAAAGAAAGCATGTATTACAAGGTCGTACATATGGTAAAAGCTAGAATTTATTCACGCCTCTGCCGACGCACATAGATCCTATTTTCCTGTAGCGTAATTGACAACGTGCAATTTTTTTTGTGCTTTAGACAATTCAGTGGGGGTGTGGTTGGAGGAATGCTGAAGGGGCATGTCTCTTTCAAACTAGTTACAGGGGTATCAAGGTGGTGAGCTGCTCGCGTTTAGTCCAAGGTTGTGATCGAGCCGCTGGATAACTAAAAGCTATAAAGCCACATTACACCTACGAATATTCGAAGCGATGCCAAGGTGATTAGAGTCCATTCATCGTTGACCCAGTGCCTAGTGGCTGTGATCTGCATTTTGATCCAAGTCACGTGGTCAATGCGGCATGCGAAGGTGCGGAGTGTTGCACAAGCGACAGACAGGATCACAAGGTGAAACTTACGTTGTTCCAGTTATACGAAACAAACCCGGCCACCAAGAGTTAGGACCGAATTTATTTGTCCATCAGCAATAGTTTCAAGGCCGAATTACTTGTGTTCTAGCAAGGCCGAATTTGTGTGTACCAGCAGTGTTTCAAGGCCAAATTGTTTCACAATAAAAAGAGGCTGAATACTTTGTGAGACTGATATTTATTCCAAAACTGATATCTCGGTATTGTTGTAGCAGATCAATTATATCAGAGGTAGTGTGAGCTGAGTTTGTTGTTTGGGACTGTGGAATTTATCCCAGATTGGACCATTCCTAAGTAAAGGTATTGCAGAGATCGATCCATGTGTGTAGACTGATGGCATCATTCCAGAAACAGGACGGACTACAAAATTCAAGGCCAGAGACTCCAAGTTTTGCTGTATACTCATTGCCATGTATAACGCTATTGTTTGGGGTGTTCATAAATTGTGGGTTGATACTTTAGAGTTGTATTTTATACTCTGGTTTGTGTGTTCATTACAACACTTATCATACTAAGCATTCAGAGACAATATTCCATCAGAACACAAGTGCGTGGGAAATTTGAATGAACTCCAACAACCCACTGAAAAACTCAGATTTTAAGAAACCTTCTATAGTCTTACTGGTCTTATAGTCATGTATACTAAAGGGGAAAAATATTGACACGTAATAGTCTGTCAGGATGTCATATTGTCGATATATTGTTGTCACAACCCTTTGACCATAAAGCTTCGCTAAAACTTTGATTATAGACTCAGAAAATTCTTAATAGGTTAAGTGTTTGCAGTCTTAGACCTAAGCTGTTATGGCCATACTTTCATAAGATGGCATGAGCTGACGTTACCTGTATGTTGCCTATTGAGTCAAACTTTGTTGTTATCAGTTAATGTCTTATGGGGGTGAGCAGAATTGGCTGCTAGAGTATATCTTTGTTTACACATACTGATATAGTAGTCTTCCATTGTCATACTTATTGTTGAATTGATTACAGCTGAATCACTATTATTTTCATATATGTTGTTGAACAATGAGGTTCTCAAAACACCTCGCGAACCAGCAAAGCATTACCTGATGAATTGCTTGAAGGAAGTCATCATTGAAACCCCAAGTTAAGAATTCAGAAAAACAGCGACTGCATCATTGGTTAAACCATGGAAGGATTCCTAAGTAGAGTGATGAAAATGAAAATAGAGGTTGGTTCCTTAAACCACCATGCATCAGAAGACCAGAAAACAAAACCAAACAGCAGACCCTTTTCAAGAGGAATTAATGCCATCCTTCAAAAAGGACAGCCAAAAGATTTGCAGGAAGAATTGGGGGTTGGTCACAAAATCCTTGCACTTGGGACAGATTTGAAACACATGAAGATGACATGGAGAGTTCTGTCCAAACTTGATGAACTTAATGAACTTCTGTCCAAAATAAGCCAAGAAGAAGGGAAGAAATTGATTTGGGCTCTAAAACCAGCTATGCTTGCTCTTATACAGCCCAAATTCTTGGAGGAACCTTGTGAAGGGGTCACACTTCCAGTTGCAGCTTGCCTCAGTAACATCATGAAATTGACCGCACCTATAGCCCCATATAATGATGATATTATGAGGAGGATTATGAGGTTGATTGTAGAGACTTTTCAGGATTTGGACAACAGCGCAGGCTCTACCTTCGGGAAGAAGCTTGAGATTTTATGGGGTATGGCCACATTCAAGACTTATGTCATCATGTTTGACCTTGAGTGTGATGACTTGATCCTGCAGATGTTCCAATGCTTCTTCAGCATTAGGAGACATCATCCTGATACTGTCATAGCACACATGCAGTCCATCTTGTCATCATGTATGAGAGACCATGAGACCATTGGCCGAGAGTTGCAGACCCGGTTGTTGAGCATTTGGAGGAGAGAGCAGTTGGTCTCGCCCGCTGCTTATGAACTAGCCCAAGGGCTAGTTGAGCAAAACATTGAGTTTCTCAGGAGACAGTTGACCAGGGAGGAGCGGCTCCAGTTTGGTGGGTCAGGCAGCAGAAATGAGCTGAGGAGGAAGGGACTTTGCTTCATTTGCAAAGAACCTTGGGGGCCTGATCACTCATGTTTGAGAGATGCAGATGAGGTGGCAGAGGTAAAGCGAGTAGTCGTTCCTTCTGTATGCCAGGATGAGGACTCTTCTTTAGATGAGTCCATGGGATCATATGAGGATGCTTCTGGGGAGCGAGAGTGATCATGCATAGAGGATGACAGTAGACCGGAGTTGTGTTCCAGTGTGTAGGGTGAGCAGTCACGGGACTCTATGAGAGATACTCTGGGTGATGAGTCACTTGTGACGATTCAGCTAGAGCAGCATATGATGGGGCCTGAGTCAGCAGAGGAGGATACTATGGACATCAGGCATGACATTTTCTTGGGTGAGGTCCAGATGGGCACCCACATTGAGCCTATGATGGATATGCGGCTAACATTGGGGTCAGCCTTTGAGGTGGAGCAGTTAGATGCATAGACACCGAGTACAGTGACAGCAGGCTACAGATCCACATCCTCTGGAGATGTTGGAGGTTGATGAGATAGTTTTGCAGGGGGCTAGTAGACAGCAGGAGCATTACATTCCCAATTAGGAGGGGGATGAGCTGTTGGAGACGGTAGAGCATCCATTGATGGGTCGACACATTGATGAGGTACAGATAGATGTACATGCAGTCAGCAGAGCTGCAGTACTCCTAGTGAGTAGCTCTCTCCAGGAGTACATCGATGGGGCTTGCAGCATATCTTGCCCACTTTGGCCCATTACAGAGAGAGGGGCTTTCTTCTATAGGCAGATTTCATTGGCAGACGGGACAGAGCAGCGTGAGTTGATTATGAGCTGGCGACAATTCTCTGGGCATGTTCCGTATACAGTTGGCACTACAGTGGATTCCTCTTCCAGGATAGATTGGCGGGAGATCATGAGTTGGTACCCTCTTGATGGGTACGGTATTCTTCGTAGGGAGCACAGCAGAGCAGGGGCCCTTAGACATAGCAGATATTATAGATTCCCGCTGGCAGTGGGGTCCAGGTCATCATTTCGTCAGCACTCCATCCCACTTTCAGGAGAGCAGGATCAACATGGGATTGAGTCAGAACTTGGATTGGAGAGAGGTGATGAGTTGGTATTCGATTGGTCGGCCGACTTTTACGGTTAGAGGTACGGCCTGGCAAGGGCCGGGGAGCTGCTGGCTGCATTGGCCGACTTCCTTCTTTCTAGAACGTCGGCTATGGCCGGGGGGTAGTGCGCGACCCAAGCGCGTGGGACTTGGGCGATGATTGGCCATGGTGGCATTGGGATCTGGGGGGATTGTTTGTTGACTGGGACAGAGAGAGATCAGTTTGGGATCCCGACATTGAGGGATCTGTTCCAAGAGGTTTGACACAGGTGCATAGCAGCACCCAGAGGTTGTTATGGGATTCAGGCATTGGGTCTGAGATGCGGCGGGCCAACAGAGTGGCCCGCATATTTCGATTGCTTGAGGGCAAGCAATCTTGAAATGGAAGAAGATGGCAATATTGCATTTTTGGTGACACACACCTAGGACGGGGCCGGTGGTCTTCGAGTTAAAGACGGACGAGTCCACGGTACGGATTGGTGTTGTACGGGCGGGCTCGGGAGCTTTTCGGAGGAGTTTTGAAGAGTTTTCATGGTTTCGGAGGCATTTGCTTGATATGCTCCATCATCAGAGACGGTTTGGCTTTCGTTGGGTGCATTCGCGATAACTTTTGAAATTTGAGTTATTTACAAACGCTAAATTTGATTACACTCAAGGTGGCATTAGGGAGGAATACATGGTGGAACACCTTAGTGTAATAGCTCATTGGAACCGGGACGAGAGTACCTACATGGTGGGACAGTTAGACACAGATTTCAGTGATCGGAGGAGGTGTGGTAGCCGATTTACCCTTTTCTGCATTAAAAAGGAATATTTTAATAAAAGGGAAAAGTGCTCCATGAATAAAATAATAATAAAATAATTCTCTAGAAGGCTCCAAGAGATCTATAAAAGAAAGGGAGGAGGCCATTGGGAGATATCTTTGGAGTAGATCATTTGCTTGCGTATGAGAGGTTTGAGGACATGGTTCTCTACTTCAGCCGTAGCCCCAGGACGGAAACCGTCGGGTGATTTGTGAGTGTTGGACGGAAACCCAATACTCTTGAGGAGGTTTCACTCAGAGATCTCATAGAGCTTCAGTGATATCAGAGTGAGGATCATTCAGATCTTCAATAGGTGCTTCATGGGTTCAGTAGTAGCTGTTGTCCGAGGGTGAGTGTAGCAGTTCGATTTTGGAGGTCACAGCAGTGTAGCAGTGCAGCAGATTATCTTGGTGACCAGTTTTACTTCTCAACTCTTTTTGGCAGTGTGGAAAAAGTAGGCAAAAAGTCCCGACTTTTTGAAAAAATCCCGAATTTTTCCCTGAGCCGACTTTATCAGCCGACTTTCTGCCGACTTTTTCATCCCTGAAAAAGTCGCGATTTTATCCTCAAAGTCCCGACTTTTTGCCGACTTTTTCCAAAAAATCGTGAGTGAGGTAATTTCTTTAATAATTTTTTAAATTTTTTTTGAAAAAATCGGGATTTTTTCCAAAAAATCGGGATTTTTTCCAAAAAGTCGGGATTTTTTCCAAAAAGTCGGGATTTTTTCAAAATATGAATATTTTTGTATTTTTTTAGTTTTGCCGATTTTTTGCCGACTTTTTCAAAAAACTCCAGACTTTGCCGAGTTTTTCAACTTTTGGACCCTTGCCGATTTAATCCCGACTTCGACTTTTTCCACATTGCTTTTTGGGTCAGATCTATATGTAACCCTCATTATTAATTATGATAAAAGCTGAGATTCTTCCTATTCTATGTGGTATTGGATTGCAGTGTTTCTGTCTTTTTATTTTACATGGCAATCTTCTGTTGAGTGAATGTTTATTTTACGGCAAATTGTGGCGTTCAGTATTTTTCTGCATTTTTAATAAAAATATCCCATCCGGGATATTACATAAGAAGTTTTTTGAGATCTCAACTTCCTCCAATAAATTATTCTAGGAAAATGAAAGTATATTATCTCTTCTAACTTACTCCAATAACTAATTCAATCAATGATATTATTTGTTGTAACCACTATCCAAAAAAGGAGCAAGTTGATAGGGCACACTATCCAAAAAAGAAGCAAGTAGATAGGGCACCTTCTTAGTTTGAGGATAGACTAGGTCCAAGTTCCAAAAATGGAGGAAAGATTAGTACAGCCTCCTAGAAGTGTGTCCAAACATGAGGAATAGTGGAAGAATCTCCATGATGCGGCAATGAATATCCTCAATAGATGAGCTTATCCGCAAGTATGCCCTGCTAGAAAATGAAGGCAGGTAAGATCCTCCATGAATAATCGACATGTGTGGCAAGATCCAAGGTAGAAATGTTGTCTGCTGTATGATTTAGCTTAGGAAAATGTGTAAGGCAAGCTCATCAAGGGAATAGATGCAATAAATGTTGGAGTGCTTAGGTAGAAAAGTGCCAAGTCACTAAGCCCAAACTCCAAGGTAACCGTCTTTGAAAAACATGCAACAAAGCCTGCAAGTGGCATCCATAGATGAAGGAGAGAAGTGCTCCATGAATTTAAGCATCTATGTAGTAGTAGATATCATCAAGGCTTCAATAGACACAAGAAACCAAGAACACCCAAATGGAGAGGTGCCACACCATCACTCCTCAAATATGCTTAAAATATGCTGAAAATGATAAGTATTTGAAATCCATGGGAAAAACTCAAAATTATATCTAATCTATAAAATGTGATCATAGGAGCTTAATAGACCAATGTTAAACTTATTGAGATAATATTGTTGATTTTTCGAGTGCAAATTATACAAGCACTTATTTCAGAAACTTGATAATTACTTCCAATGATTTAAATGTGTATTTAGCACTTCCATTGTATTATTAATCAATTACACATTAAAAAATTCAACCATAGAGGCAATGAAGCAGTAGATATCATAATGTGAAATTTCCTTGCTTGCAATTACCAGGAATTTATCTCCTAACTGTTCTGCACTTTATTTGTTATCATGACAAATATCAATAAACTCACAATTACAATCTTCACCAAAAATAAGATATGTTGCGGAAGATAAACTAGAAGTTGACTAGAAATTCTTCAGTATCCTCCTCCTGCTCCCTCAATCACTATTTCTCTGGCTCGAGCTCACTCCTTGTTGAATCACTCCTCTAGATAACTCAATCTGCCATAGTAACTCGCTCTTCCTCTTGCTCGATGTGTCTCTCTTCATCCCATTGATCTGATCTTATAATCTTGTTAGTTTTTGTAGCATCAAAGGTGTTTTAGTCTTGAAATTTTGTTGAGAGGCTAAAATGCAAGATTTCTCCATAATTCAGAAATCATTTCTGGAAATTACACCTAGAAATAACTCAATTAGATTATTAACTAATTTTTAAAATATATTCTAAGTCTAAACTTAGGAAAAGTGGTTAATTAATCAATATTAATTGAGAAAGTTAAGAATCATCTAGAAACTCACACAAATCGATTGAGAAATAATCTCAATCATCGATTAAGATTTAATCTTGGCCGTTGGAGTCCCACAGTGAGATTAGAAGAAGTCGTCGATGGGTAGATGGAGAAACACACTTGTGACACTTGAGATCGATTTTCCTTAGGCAGTTCCATTTTCCCGAGAGCAGCATATGTTTCCAGAAGAGTTCGAGCCAGAGAAGGGAAGTAGAGATAGAGAGGGGTAGAGGAAGTGAGTACGGAGGATTTTTTCTAGTTGCGGAGAGTCAGAAAGAGGAGGCCAAGATTTTCTCTAGGAGGCTGCGCAGAGCCTGAAGAGGGAAATTCAATCCTGCAAAAGGGGAGCTCTTTCTCAGTTCCAGAGGTTGGGAATATTTTCCAGTGTTGGAGAGATAGTTTCTCAGCCAGTAGCAGGCAGGACAACTAGATTGGAAACTGATTCAGGCAGAGCGTGTGAGGGATTGTGCAAGGGTGACGTTGGGCCTGTGCAGAGCTGGTTGGATGGCTAGCTTTTCAGAGGTAGTCAAGTGTCGAGATTACTTGGAGAGGGTAATTTCCCTCAGAGAATTTTTGCCAATTTTTTTCTTGGATAGATTCGCTAGTTTGGCGATATTTATTGTACTCATAATTTCTCACTGCTACTTAATAATAAGAACCCTGAGTTGTTGCACCCGTTTTCCCAAGTTGGATTTTTCTGGGGACTTTTGTCCAAAAAGAACTGTCTCATAATTGTGTGTGCGCGCCAATATTTTCTCAGTTTCCTGTTTATCTTCCGCATAATTTATTTTGGTGAAAAATGCAGTTGTGAATTATCCGTTGTTTGTTTAGGTAAATAAACTGTTAATTTTCTTTTGTAAGCTTGGCAGGACTACATCTTCATCATGTCCAATATGTCACCTCGATCGGGGCGGGGAATTGAACCGATGACTTCACATCAAGTAGTGCCTTAACAGAGCACCTGATCACCGTCTATCCAAGACCCCTTGGAACTGTTAATTAATTTACAGCTAGAAGAATAATTTCCAGTTGTTGCAATAGTTGAAATTTTCACATGGTATTAGAGTGATTTTGATCAGACAGGGAAGCTCAGAAGCAGAAGCAGAAATTCGTTGTTCAAAGGGAGCAACAGGACAGATTTATGGGGGTCGCGCAGAGCCTAAGCCAAGCAGTACAAATTGCCAGGTAGTTCGATTTGTTAGTACAAGTTGGTAGAAAAATTCGACTTGCCAGTTTGAGTAATTCCAGCAGGCAGAGGGGAAACTATAACTCATATTTTTGTTAAGCAGATTTATTTTCTGGGCAGAAAGGGTTTTGCAATAGCTTGCTAGCACAGAATCAGTGCCAGGTGCAAGAGAAAGTGCACACATAGAGTGATTTTTCTCAGAGGGTATCTAGTTCAGAAATCTGAATTTTTCCAGTTGTAGGAAGTCATGTGAGTTTTCCAGACTAGCCAGTTCGAGTTGCTAAGGTTGCAGTTTTTACACCAGTTTCTGGAGAAGGACATCTAGAAGGCTGAGCAAGTAGTCTTAGAGAACAGCTGAAGGAAGAGCGAGGCAATTGTAGTAGTTTTGCGCTTTCCAAAAGGAGTGTGATTTGCTGAGCAGTCGATAGAGAAGGAGAAGAGGAGATTCATGTTTATTTTTCTAGTTTTTTATTTGCGCAAATTTTGCAGCTTTGGAGATATGGTCGTACGAGATTGCCAAAGGAGGCCATACGAGTTAGCCAAAATACAGATTTGGACAACAGATAGACTTCCAGTTGTCAGAGACAAGTGTTGAAGGAAGTGCAACTTTCAAAGTGAAGAAAGGTCCCAGTAAGGGAAAAGGCTCGAAAGGAGGTAGTGGGGCACCAAATCTAGGAGGAGGAGGAGCTTGATACTCCTGTGTGCCAGAATGAGCAGGGTCCAACACGGTTTCAACAAGGAGATCAGTCAGATCAGTTGTAGTTTGTTACAACAGACCATCACCTTTGGTACAAGAGCCCACAATATTCAGTAGCATGATGGATCAGTGCCAATGATGCATTCCTATTCTGGAGTAACAATTGCAAACTAGTTGTAGTCAGGTGCCAAGGAGCTTAATTGCAGTGTTGACAACAGAGCAGGATGCTTAGTGACAGAGTCAGGAGCAACGCAGATTCTTCAGTGGACAATGCAGAGGCTAGTAGCAGTTAGATACTTAGGAGACAAGTGCAGCACAAAGATAGTTGGATAGTATTTCAGATTCTTCTCAATTGCAGTTGTAGCAAAAACAAATGAGAGGGAGTTACAGTGCAAAAGCAGAGTTGGCAACAGTATAGTAGTGTCAGTAGTAACACAAATGCAACATCAGAGTTACGCAGTGGTTGGTGGGCTTACGCTGCTCTTGCGCTTCCCTGACTAGGCCTGCGTCAGCCCTGTTGGGCTCCTGCTGCCTCTGCACTGCCTCTGGGTGGCCTCTGTTGGACTGCGTGGCTCTGGCTTGGCTCTGCACTGCTCTAGTATGCTGCCTCTCTGTCGCTGTTGTACTCTTGGCCTGGGATCAGATCATCCCCTTGCCAATACTATCCCTCGCTGCAATGCAAACTCTTCCTGAAATTCTTAGCAAACCACGCCCTAAAATTTCAGCTTAGCTTCAGTGCTCTGCCAATGTGTGCGTTCTCCAACTGACCCCAAGCCCTTCTCTTATAATTTTATCGTTGGAAAACTAACGACTGTGATCTAATCTCTAATCGACGACTAAGATTAGAAGCTGCTAATTAGAGATTAGATCACAGTCGACGACGATTAATCTTTTAATTTCCCTAAGTTAGACTTAGAGTCCTTAATTAAAAATATTAATTATTTGAATAACTCTTAAACCTGATGGAATTTCCCCAAATGCTTTCTGGGTCTTGGAGATCTCATGTACTCCAAATCCTCCACAAAATTTCGGAGCTAGAGCACATCCGATGCTACCCCAAAATCTCAACAACCTTCTTCCCATCTCAAGAGTTGTGTGGTTCTACGCAGAGACTATTCTAGCTACATATGGTAGTTGGGTAGTTGCATATTTGGATAGTTGAAGGGAGTTGGGACTTGTGGGGGCATTTGGAGGAAGTTTACGTTGAGAATTTGGTAGGGTAGAGTTTAATTCAATTCTTTTACTTGATAATTGCATGTGGTATACTTGTTATGCTTCTTTACTTAGATCTTATCTTAGTTAACTTATTATGCCTTTCATCAAGTCAATTATCAAAACACAAGAGACATAAAGTTCAGGCTCTTCAAGCTAGGGCCAAAACCTCTCCCTCTTGGAGAGAAAAACCTGAAAGTAATTCTTCTTCTAGATCTTCAATTGACAAGTACCATAACCATGACCTAGACCCTTGACACTAGGATGCTTCCAAGACCTTGTCACTTCTCTTCTATGCTCATTAGATTGATCTTTCTTTTATGCACTGTACTGCACCATTACTAGGGAGACTCGGTTCCTATCTCTATAGCCTTCCTTTGATCTAACTTCGACCTCTTCTTTCTGGTCCCAAGTCCGAGATCCTTTGTTGTACTATTCCTCCTTTGCACTGCAATCACTTCTGTTTCATTTCTGAGTTATACTTGGCTCAACACAAAGATACATAAGATTCTCCCAAGATCATACTATGGTAACCCTTTTCTTAATACAATGTATTACTTCGGCCTTCATTTGAGATATATGAGACCTTGAGACTGAACCTTATAGATCCTGTAGCCATGCGGACTAGCCTTTTCCATGCAGATGATCCTCTTTACTTTGCGCTGTATCTTGCACTGTTCTACACCATATCATAGTCCTGAAACCATCCTCAATCTTCCTGAAATGATTGCAGCATATATGATCCAAGAACAGGCATAATGTTTCCTTGTTTTCTTTGCTGATTAGCCTCATCCATATGTACCCAAAACATACTTCTTTTCTCGCACTTATTACTTAACTGATCCGAGATTCCTTCCTGCAATTTCGCCTAAAAATCTTAGAGGTATCTGTGTTGAGATTTTGAGTTAGCATTGGGTGTGCTCTAGCCCTAAAATTTTGTGGAGTGGCTAAGACACACGAGACCTCCAAAAACCAAAAAGCGTTTGGAGAAATTTCATCTGGTGTTGAAGTTATTCTAATAATTAATTTTTTCAATGAGGACCCTAAGTCTAACTTCGGGAATTAGAAAAATTAAAGTGAATTAATTAAACACATGTGATGAAATGTTCTAAGTGACCTGGATCAAGTAGTGCTTTAATCTAAGCCCTCGATTAGAGATTAGATCATGGTTGTTGGTTTTCCAACGAGAAAAGTATAAGAGAAAGGCTTGGGGTCTGTTGGAGACACACACACATTGGCAGAGCACTAAAGCTAAGTCGAATTTCTAGGGCGGGGTTTTGCTGAAGCATGAGATATTCGAAATGAGTTTGCAGTGCAGTGAGGGGTAGATATCGGCGAGGGATGATCTGATCCAAGGTCGAGGATACAACAAGACAGAGGGGTAGTGAGTACCAGTCAGCGCAGAGCCAGCAAGGATGATGCAGTTCAACCAACACCACGCAGAGACTGCGCAAAGGCTGTGTAAGCCCAGCCAGGGTGACGCAGACCCAGCCAGCATAGCTCAGGGGCAGCGCAGCACCAGCAGAGGTGACACAGGCCCAGTCAAGGCAGCGCAACACTAGTCAAGATGATGTTGGCCAGTGAGGGTTGACGCAGAGGCTGTAGAGGCAACGTTGAGGGTTTCAATGGGCTAGAAGGGGCTTGTGATCTGTAAATCCTGTTTGAGGGTGTGATACATGTTGAGATTTTGTATAGTTGGTGTAGCATCGGGTGTGCTCTAGCCCTGAAATTTTGTTGAGGGGCTAGGACACACTTGATCTCCAAAACCCAGAAAGTGTTTTGTGAAATTTCAGCTGTTGTTCAAGTTATTCAAATAATTAATTATTTTAATGGATTTCCTAAGTCTTAACTTAAGAAAATTAAATAATTAAAGTGAATTAATTAACACATGTGCTGAAATGTTCTAAAAGACACGGATCAAGCAGTTTTTTAATCTCAGCCGTTGATGAGTGTTTTAATCTCGGTCGTTGACGAGATGAATGAAAAAGTATAAGAGAAAGGCCCGAGGGTCAGTTGGAGGAGACACACAGTTGTAGAGATGAGGAATAGATCTGGAATTCTAGGGCGGGTTTGCCAAGAATTTCCTGCAGCGAGGGGTAGTATCGGCTAAGGGGATGATCTGATCCCAGAGCCAAGAGTCAGTAAGAGGCAGAGGAGCAGCAATAAGGACAGCACAAAGAAGCAAAGTAGCAGCTACGCAGGTGCTACACAAGACAGTGCAGAGGCTCCAGAGGGCTGGAAAAGTTATGCAGAAAGGTCTCCAGGACCAGCATAAGGCCTGCATCACTCTCTCAGGGGTTACGCAGTCCCTCTCTGGGTAGCGCAGTGGCATTCTGAGGCTAACAGGGCTGACGCTGGGGCTTCAGGGTTAGCACTGGGGTTTCTAGAGCCAGATACGGGCTGAGTCTTGTAAATCCCGTTTGAGGGTGTGGATCAGTCAGATATTTGGTCCTAGATCTATAGGTAGCTGCAGATTTCATTTCTTTTATTCTCTCTCGGGTTTTCTAGATCTGGAACCCAAATTTACTGTACTCAGAATCTACTTAATAAAATAACCCTCATATCTACTGCACCGGTTTTCCCTCTTTGGGTTTTTCCGGGGAATTATGTCCAAAAATCCATGTGTCACTTTGTTGGATGAGCGTATTATTCAGTAAATGATCTGCATGTGTAGGTTGCAGTTGTGTTTATTTCGGTATTTTCTAAATCTAATTTTTGAAAATAACTTGTATCAATTTAAATCAAGTAGGGGAAATAAACCAAGATGCTGCAGTAGAATTTTCACATGGTATCAGAGCCATAACAAATCAAGCTGAATCTCCAACAATCAGCTGAAGAAATATTTTTCTGTAGGGGTGGCAAAAGAAGCAGCAGATTCGGAATAGGCATCTTGACAGCAAGAAAACGCATATCTAGAAGAGGACAACACTGAAGCTGCAAAAGGCGATCAGGCTTACGCAGACCCTTCCCATGGTAGCGTAAGGACTGCGTCACCCAGTCTGGGGTTACACAATTCACTTTTGAGCAGCGCTGAGGCTGCGCTGGGCCAATCAGGGAGACACAGTCCAGTCTTTTCTCCAGTTGCAGAAAAGTTTTGCCAAGATCCAGAAGCAATGCTTCAGATCTTCAGCAGTTCTAGTGGGGTGGAGATTCTGTAGGTGCATAATTGTGCCTAGCTAAGTCAACAAAGGCGGGAGGAAGACAGTTACTCAGCAGATCTGAGCCAAACATATCTGAGATTCGATCAGGAGGATTGGAGAGTGCTGTCTGTTTGTGTTTTGGTGAAATATTTCCAGGAGGGAAATCAGTCTTTAGTAGAAGCAGTTACTAGAGGGTTTCTAGTCACCAAGAAACCCAGATCCAAAGGGAGAAGTATTGTTTTTGTCAGATCTGAGCAAGATGGCTCGATATGGACTGAGGGATCAAGATAGATTGGATGACATGTCCAACTATGTTATCTGGAGGGCCAGATTCCTCTCAGTTCTAGATGAGTATGGTCTCAAAGATCATGTAGAGAAGGTTCTTGTTGTACCAGCTGATGCAGATCCTCTCAAGAAGTCTGAAGAAAACCAAGCGCGGATGAAACGTTTGATCATAGACGGATTCAAGGACCATGTTATACCTCATATTACTGGGAAGACTACAACAAATGACATGTGGGTAGCCTTGGACACGATGTACCAAGGAGGCTTCGTACAAAGAAGAATGCTCATGGAGAACCAGATGCAGTTGTTCCAAATGATGAAGGGTGAAGAGATAGATCCATTCCTCTTCAGGCTTCAAGCCATCCGAGATCAGCTGGTTGGCATTGGTGCTACTCCGGATGAGGGGCTCTTAGTGAGGACTACTCTGAATGCAGTCTTGGAAGATTGGGAAACGTTTGTCCAGAGCATTCTGGGAAGGGCAGCGTTACCATCTTGGGTTGACATGTGGGCTATCCTCTGCCAAGATGAGATTAGAAGGGTCACCAAGCGGCAGAATATCAGTGGAGGAAGCGGAAAGGCGAAAATCAAGGAGGAGGAGGAGGATGCAGCCCTTGCATCAAGGGAAAAGAAATAGCAAGGGAAGAAGAAGAAGGACATTTCCAAGGTCCGATGCTTTAACTGTGGTGATCTTGGTCATTTCGCCAACAGTGGTCCTAAGAAGAAGGACAAAGTGTCTTATGATTCCAAGGCTACAGCAGCAAAAGAAGAAGGCTTTGATGATGATGCAACCATGAGTGCTCATGTGCCTCGAGAGAAGAGGTGGGGTGACATGGATCTGTAGAACATCTACAGACAGTGGCAGGATCCTTGACTCAGCCCTACTCTTGGATCACATACGAGCTACGGGAGCCTTAATACGATAGCGGGATGAGTCGGGAGATGGTTGCAGGAGGCCACATTGAAGTAGAAGAGGGAGTTGAAAAGCTGAAGAGGGAGCAGCGTAATGCAGAGGCAGCAGCGCAGAGCGGATGATGGGACTTCAGCAGTGCAGAGAAGCTGTGCTCACGCAGTGCAGTGTTGCAGCATGACAGTGTCTCCAGGAGGACAGCGTAAATCAACATCCAAGGAGATTCAGTGGTGGAGGGAAACTTGACTTATCTGTCAAACAGCTGGGCAGAGTTCTTTCAGTTTCTTACTTCTCAGAAACTGAGTTGCACTGCAACAGTTAGCAGTGGCAGTGCTATGGGTAGCATGATGCAACAATTTCAGAGGGAGATGCAGTACAGATGTGGCAGTGGCATGGGTAGCAGTACAGAAAGCAGCAGTGTAGTGGATGGAGGGCAGCAGGCCAAGCATCAACATCACAATCCATCTTCAAGATCTTGTAGTGCATGGTGTGGATGCATTGCTAGAGTACACCTTCTTAGAGCACACTTCGTGCTAAGAGGGAGTGTTCAGATTTTGCATAGTTGGTGTAGCATCGTGTGTGCTCTAGCCCTGAAATTTTGTGGAGGGGCTAGGACACACTTGATCTCCAAAACCCAGAAATTGTTTTGTAAAATTTCAGCTCGTGTTCAAGTTATTCAAATAATTAATTATTTTAATGGATTTCCTAAGTCTAAACTTAGGAAAATTAAATAATTAAAGTGAATTAATTAACACATGTGCTGAAATGTTCTAAAAGACACAGATCAAGAAGTCTTTTAATCTTAGCCATTGATGAGTGTTTTAATCTCGGCCGTTGATGATATGAATGAAAAAGTATAAGAGAAAGGCTTGAGGGTCAATTGGAGGAGACACACAGTTGCAGAGTTGAGGAATAGATCAGGAATTCTAGGGCGCGTTTGCTAAGAATTTCTGGAGGAATTTCCTGCAGCGAGGGGTAGTATTGGCTAAGGGGATGATCTGATCCCAGAGCCAAGAGTCAGTAAGAGGTAGAGGAGAAGCAACAAGGACAACATAGAGAAGCAGAGCAACAACTATGCAAGTGCTACGCAGGACAATGCAGAGGCTCCAGGGGTCTGCAAAAGTTATGCAGAAGGGTCTCCAGAACCAGCATAAAGCCTGCATCACCCTCTCATGGGTTACGCAGTCCCTCTCTGGGTAGCGCAGTGGCATTCTGAGGCTAGCAGGGTTGACGTTAGGGCTTCAGGGGTAGCGCTAGGGTTTCTAGGGCCAGATCCGGGCTGAGTCTTGTAAATCTCGTTTGAGGGTGTGGATTAGTTAGATATTTGGTCCTAGATCTATAAGTAGCTGTAGATTTCATTTCTTTTATTCTCTGTCGGGTTTTCCAGATCTGCAACCCAGACTTACTGTACTCAGAATCTACTTAATAAAATAACCCTCATATCTGTGGCACCAGTTTTCCCGCTTTGGGTTTTTCCGGGGACTTATGTCCAAAAATCCATGTGTCACTTTGTTGGATGAGCGTATTATTAAGTAAATGGTTTGCATGTGTAGGCTGTAGTTGTGTTTATTTCGGTATTTTCTGAATCTAATTTCTGAAAATAACTTGTATCAATTTAAATCAAGTAGGAGAAATAAACCAAGATGTCGCAGTAGAATTTTCACAATACAGCCATATCTTTTGTCTCCGAGTGAAAGCTACAAACTAGCGTGTAATTTCTCTGTAGGGCCAACCATGTCTGGTGCCCAGAGTGTTGTATTCAGATTTTGCATAATAATATAAACCCTCTAGAGTTGTTGCAACGGTTTTCCCGCATTGGGTTTTTTCGGGGACATTTGTCCGAAAAATCGTGTGTAATCTTGTCACATGTGTGTATTGTTTAGTAAATAATTTGTAGATGTGTAGGCTGCATTTAGTGTCTACCTTAATGTTTTTTTGAATAATTCAGTAAAATAACTTATTAATTTTAATTAAACAAGTAGGTGAAGTAGATCTAGATATTGCAGTAGGGTTTCTATTTTGAAACTTTCACATGGTATTAGAGCACTGTAGATCAAGCTGATCCACCAGCAGAGCGGCTGAAGAAGATTGCTGCAGTGAGGGTAGCTGAAGCAGTAGATTCAGAAAGAGGGCATTGCAGCACCAGGAGGGACGCGACCCAGCCAGGTTGACGCAGACGCTGACGCAGAGCCAACTGAGTGACACAGAGGCACTGCAGAGCCTTCTCGAGTGACGCATGACCAGCCTGCGTTGCGTAGTCACTGCGTTGAGCCAGTTTGCTCACGCAGAGGCCAGCCAGAGGGACGCAGTCCGTGTTTTGAGGTTGTTGTGCAGATTTGCCGTAGTCTAGAAGCAGAGCTTTAGATATTCAGAGGTTGCTAGTGTGGTAGAGGTTTTGTCGATGCAGAATCGTGCCTAACAAAGGTGATAAGAGCGGGAGGAGAACAGTTTCTCAACAGATCTGTGCCAAACAGATCTGAGATTTGATCAAGAGGGTGATCGTAGAGAACTAATTCAGTTGTTTTTGGCCGAGGATTTCCAGGAGGGAAATCAGTTGTTAGAGGGAGCAGCTACTATAGAGGGTTTCTAATCGCCAAGAAACCTAGATCCAATTTCCTGTTGAGTGTTGCAACAGAAAGAGAGAGGAGTATCTGTTCCGACAGATTTGAGCAGAGATGGTTTCTCATGGACTGAGAGATCAGGACAGGTTGGACAGCATGTCCAACTTCATTATCTGAAGGGCCAGGATCATGAAAATCCTGGATGAGTACGGCATCAAGGACCATGCTGAGAATGTCCGAGTTGTGCCTACCGATGCAGATCCTCTAAAAAAATTCAAAGAGAATCAAGCGCGGGAAAAGCGCTTGATCATGGACGGAGTCAAAGATCATGTTGTACTACGCATTGACAGGAAGAGCACGGCTAATGAAATGTGGACAAGTTTGGACACGATCTATCAGGGAGGCTATGTCCAAAGAAAGATGCTTCTGGAGAATCAGATGCGGTTGTTCTAGATGTAGAAGGGAGAGGAAATAGATCCCTTCCTCTTTAGACTTCAGACTATCCAGGATCAATTGATTGCCATGCATACGACTCCAAATGAGGGACTATTGGTGAGGACTGCCATTAATGCAGTCACCGAGGAATGGGAAATGTTTGTCCAAAGCATCTGGGGCAGGGCAGTGCTACCATCCTGGGCAGATACGTGGGCAATCATCCGTCAGGAGGAAATCAGGAAATTTACCAAGAGGCAAAGCAGCAGCAGTGATACAGTCAAAGTAAAGAAAGAGGAGGAGGAGGAGGATGCAACCCTTGCATCAAAGGGACAGAGGCAGCAAGGGAAGAAGAAGAGAGACCTATCCAAGGTCCGATGCTTTAATTGTGGTGAACTTGGACACTTCGCAAGCAATTGTCCTAAGAAGAAAGATAAGGGATCTTCTGAATCCAAGGCAACAACAGCAAAGGGGGACGATGGGAGTGATGATGACGTAGCCATGAGTGCTCATAAGCCACGTAAGTGGGGCGACATGGATCTGTAGAGTGAGCTTTAGATGGCGAGAGGCAGGATCCTTGAGGTGCCCAAACTCTCGGATCACATACGAGCTACGACAGCCTTAAGACAGTAGCGGGACAAGTGGAGCAGTGGATGCAGTAGATCACAGTGAAGCGGAGGGCAGAGCTGGGGCACTATAGATGGGAGCATCGTAGTGCAGAGGCAAAAACAACGTAGAAGCAATAGCGCAGAGGCTGATGGGACTTCAACAACGCAGAGGAGTAGTGCTTACGAAGTGCAGAGCTGCAACAGTGCAATGGCCTTAGGGGGACAGCGCAACGCAGCAACCAAAGGAGCTTTAATGATGAGATGCAGCCCCACTGACTTGTCTGTTAGTGATTGGGCAGGGGTCCTTCAGTTGCTTACTTTTTAGCAATTGAGTTGCAGTGCAACAGTTAGCAATGAAAGTACTATTGGCAGCACGATGCAGCAAATTGAGAGGGAGTTGCAATACAGATGTAGTAGTGTCAGTGGTAGTGACATGGGTAGCAGTACAGAAAGCAACAACGCAGTGGATGGAGGGTAGCAGGCCAAGCATCATCAGCGCAGAGACCGATGCCAAGATCTGGCAATACTTGGTGTGGATGTATTGGTAGAGCACACTCCTCGCTAAGAGGGAGTGTTGAGATTTTGAGGTAGCATTGGGTGTGCTCTAGCGCTAAAATTTTGTGGAGGGGCTAAGACACACGAGACCTCCAAAACGCTGAAAGCGTTTGGAGAAATTTCATCTGGTGTTGAAGTTATTCTAATAATTAATTTTTTAATAAGGACCCTAAGTCTAACTTAGGGAATTAGAAAAATTGAAGTGAATTAATTAAACACATGTGATGAAATGTTCTAAGTGACGTGGATCAAGCAGTCTTTTAATCTGAGCCGTCAATTAGAGATTAGATCATGACCATTGGTTTTCCAACGAGAAAAGTATAAGAGAAAGGTTTGGGGTTAGTTGGAGACACACACACATTGGCAGAGCACTGAAGCTAAGTCGAATTTCTAGGGCGTGGTTTTGCTGAGAAATTCGAAACGAGTTTGCAGTGCAGTGAGGGGCAGAGATCGGCGAGGGATGATCTGATCCAAGGCCGAGGATGCAACAAGACAGAGGGGTAGTGAGTACCAGTGAGCGCAAAGCCAGCCAGGAGGACGCAGTTCAACTAGCACCACGCAGAGACTGCAGAAAGGCTGCGTAAGCCCAGCTAGGATGATGTAGACCCAACCAGCGCAACGCAGGGGTAGTGCAGCACCAGCAGAGGTGACGCAAGCCCAACTGGGGCAGCGCAGAGGCAGCGCAACACTAGTCAAGGTGACATTGTGGGGACGTTGGCCAATGAGGGCTGGCGCAGAGGCTGCAGAGGCGACGCTGAGGGTTCCAATGGGCCAGAAGGGGCTCGTGATCTGTAAATCCCGTTTGAGGGTGTGATACAACCATATCTTTTGTCTTCGAGTGAAAGGTACAAAATGCCGTGTAATTTCTCTGTAGGGCCAACCATATCTAGTACCCAGAATGTTGTATTCAGATTCTACATAATAATATAAACCCTCTAGAGCTGCTGCACCGGTTTTCCCGCATTGGGTTTTTCCGGGGACATTTGTCTGAAAAATCGTGTGTAATCTTGTCACACGTGTATTGTTCAGTAAATGATCTGTAAATGTGTAAGCTGCAGTTAGTGTCTACCTTAATGTTTTTTTAAATAATTCAGTAAAATAACTTGTTAATGTTACTGAAACAAGTAGGTGAAGTAGATCTAGATACTGCAGTAGGTTTTTTGTTTTGAAACTTTCCCAATCTGAACTGTACTTGTGATTTGTGCGAATTTCACTTGGGTATATATAGTGGTTTTGACCCTGTATATTAGCTGACCTTTGCCAGTGAACCGTTGTGACTTATTTAAGCCGACTTGAGTTGTGCATACTCTGTTTTGAGGCCGACTTCATTAAAGGAGAATATACATCATCTTTAAGCCAACTTATGGAGCATATTTGACAAGGTCTTGGAGGCATATATTTACATCAATGAATTGTATTTACAAGTGTAACACCACCTCATATACATGACTCTAAATTATACATTTATGACAAGATGACAAATCCTTAAAGACATCAAGAAGAAGTCTTTGACCTATAATAAAAACTCCTTTCTCATGAAACCAATGAAGCAAGTATTTACAAAATACATTTTATTATCTTTTTCTTATTCATTACATAAATTCATAATTACAAGTCATTATGAAGACCAAACCTAGTTACACTTTCCAACACTCCCTCTTAACTAGGGAGGTATTCATAATGGTACATGGTTTCTCTCAATCTGAAAAATCTCATAAGAAGAATTCGATTGGTAATCATCTGTTATAGCATCATATTAACCAATGTTGTTACAGTGCAAGGCCCTGACTAACAACTCCATCATGAGCTACAATGCTGGCGAGACCAATGATTATAGACACTTTCATCATTGTCTCCAAGGTACATACTCCACCCAGGTGTTCACTGAGTATGACCTCTAAGGACTATTCTTATCGAGATAGCTAATCCTCAAAGAATATCCATCCTTTCACGAACACTTATCGGAACGTCTTATCACATTCTCAAAGAGTATCGGATTCCAGATGAAAACCCAATCCTCCATTCTGTCTTCCCAGGTGAAGACCAGAATATGTAATATTCCTAATTAGCACCGCTAATTGGAATATTTCATTTTTGTATAGTTTTGCCGCCTTTAGTTAAATTAATAAATAAAGTGAGAAATAGGGGGTCAACTCACTTAATAAAACAAAGTGCTTCCTAGTTGATGAACGTTGTAACTTAAAGGGGAAGGCCTTGGGGGTCCACATGCACATGAGGGGAGGCCTCACGAAGGCTCCTAAGGTAACTGCGCAGGTCAAGGAGGAGGTCAAGGACGCAGTTAGGGTTTTGAGGGAGCTAGCACTATAAAAGGTGGGGTTTTCACTCCATTTGGCATTATTGATATGTTATTGATATTGAGAGCTAGACTTCTGTCTACTTCAGCACGCCGGTTGTTTAGTTGGTCTGCAGCACTGTTTAGTGCGAACTGAGTGTCTCCGGTCGGAGATCTCGCCCTTGGCTCCGGGGGACTTCGAGTGCCTGCTCGAGCAAGGTATTTCCTTCAGTTTCTGTAGGTGATTTGCAGTGGATTTTGGGTGGACGTTTGCAGAGGAGTAGCCCCTTGGAGTGACTGCGCAGTTCAGGAGAGAGGACGCAGTTTCTGCAGGGAGGACGCAGTCATTATTGTGCAGCGCAGTTGTGAGGTGATTTGGTGGTGGTTTTCAGCGTTTTTCAGTCTTGGGAGATTGTTGTTTTGTTTTGCGAGAGTTTTGAGCCCCTTTTCCCCTTTTCAGTATTTCTTGGAAGCCTGCTTGTGTTACATTCTGGAGGAGAACGGCGTTTTCACTGAGGAGGGTTTATTTGGTGGATTTTCGGAGGTGGAGCACTTGCTTCACGGTTTCTGGGTTTTGTCCGGAGGGTTGAGTACAGCTAGCCTTCCGATTTTCAGCTCATTCCAGTGTGGGGATCAGCCCCTAGTTCCAGTACATTGCAGCAGCAGTTTTCTACGGCAGTTTTCTCCAGCAGCTAGGACGCAGTCTCTGTTGTAGCCATTCCTTATTCTGAGAGGGTCTCCACTTGCCTAGAGCAAGGATAGGTGCACTCATTCTGATTATCTCTTGTACCCATATACATGTATTCTCAGATTAATAAAATGGCTTAGCGTTCTGGTATTTTATGTGTATTTGTTCCATATTCTAGTTCCGGCATTTTGTTCTATATAGCTGCTTGGTGTTTTGCTGTGTATTACTGTTTATTTCCCGTTGGGGATATTACAGTGGTATCAGAGCATAGTTCTGGCTCAGCCTGTGGTGCTAGCAGTCTATGACGCCCGGGGATAATCCCTACTCTGATCAGAGGAGACACAGAGACGTTGAGAGTAGGTGGGAGTTTCCCTTCGGAGAGAGGGATTCTGATCAGGAGCCACCTGAGACAGATTCAGAGCAGGAGCAGCCTGCAAGGGACACAGAGCAGCGGAACCCGATGGCAGACGAGGAGGGTTCGAGGAGATGGGATACGCTCCTCCATCACATGCGGGAGATGACACAGAGACTCACGGCCATAGAGATCAGACAGAGGGAACCTCCCAGGGTTTTCCAGATCGGTGAGGGATCGGGTATGTCTCACCACGTGCCAGTGCATGATGCTATCCCCATTGTGGCATCTCATGCACCCACACGATCTACTATGCCCACATTCTTGCCAGAGGACGCAGGGGCAGGAGTACAGGGAGGTGCACAGAGGGATATTCCAGCACCCACGCGATCCACCATGCCTACCTTCCTGGCAGAGGACGCAGGGACAGCAGTACAGCGAGAGATAGATCCGGGTCGGATGGGTGACCTTTTTACAGAGTACCAGGCTTACGGACCGGCATTCATGGATTCTATCACCTTCAGAGACTATATCCAGGTCCAGCATGACATTAGACCCCGTGATCATCACCGAGGGCACAGGCACCACTGTGATGACCACCGCGCAGCTAGTAGATTTCATTTGCCCACGTTTGACGGCTCATCAAACAGTTCGGCAATGTCTTGGGTGGAGAAGCTGGACATCTATTTCCGGCTTAACCCGATGTCGCAGTCAGAGGCCATTAAGGTGGCAACATTACATCTGGACGGTGAGGCCCAGGACTGGTGGTTCCATGGGATGACGACACTCGGACATTCTGCAGTGACGACATATGCCGAGTTTACCCGGAGGGTGATAGAGCGCTTTGACAGGAGGGATCCGGAGCAGCACTTTGCTGAGTTGACAAAGCTCAAACAGTCTGGGAGCGCAGAGACATACATTTCAGACTTCTTGAGGATTTCGGTGATGGTACCTGATTTGTCTGCGGCTCGGATGGTTTACATGTTTGTGGAGGGATTGTCAGAGCCACTTCGTGGCCTAGTCCGGTCGACCAGACCAGCTACCCTTCAGGATGCCATCAGCAGGACTCGGGACTTACAGGATGTCTTACCCAGGACTCGGGCACCTTATCCCCAGAGACAGGCCTTCCAGCCTAAGGGGAAGGACACGAGGGTTCCGCCTCCCAAGGCGAATCCTAGACGAGGGCAGTTTGATGACGAGGCTAGGAGAGAGCTGAGGAGGAAGCGATTGTGCTTCACTTGCCAGGAGCCATGGGCACCGGGACATAGGTGTGCTGCAGGGAAAGCACACTTCATTGAGGTCTTCTCCGAGAGCAGTGGGGAAGAGGATGAAGGGGATGACGTGGAGGCAGGAGATTGTTATGCAGCACAGAGTACTTTACCACCTCCACCACCCGCAGCAGGTGGGGCATCGTTTGCACCCACTTGGGGAGCTCTAGCCGCATTGCGGGGAGTTCCCAAGTACTTGACACTGCGCGTACGAGGGACAGTGCGCGGGCAGCGGGTTTCAGTCTTAGTTGATAGTGGGGCCACCCACAACTTTATTGATGCCCAGATGGTTGAGCGGAGAGGCATACAGACAGAGGGCTTTGATGGGTTTTCCGTCTTGGTCCCAGGAGATCAGACCATGGCATGTACTCGATATGTTCCGGAGTTATCAGTGACGATGGGCACTTATACATTGACAGATCACTTCTTTGTGGTGGACATTCCGGACACCAACCTGATATTGGGTGTTCAGTGGCTTATTACTCTAGGGAAAGTCACGACCGATTGGAAGGCCCTAGAGATGGAGTGGGATGATCCCAAGACGGGGAGACATGAGAAGATACGGGGACAGCACACATACCCACCCCAGACAGTGTCAGCACACAGGATGGAGGCGACCTTCCGCAAGGGAGACATAGAGTGGGCGGTAGAGTTGCGGGCTTCAGAGGCAGTGGATACAGGGCAGACAGTGCATCCTGAGCTACAGTCTATTCTCGACAGGTATGCAGTGGTTTTCGGGGATATTCCGCCAGGGCAGCCACCGGATCGGGGGTTTGAGCATACGATCGAGCTTGAGCAGGGGATACAGGCCGTGATTACCACACCGTATAGGCATCCCAAGGCCTATCGGGACAAGATAGAGCGGGCTATCCAGGAGTTGCTGGCCCTTGGTCACATTCGGCCCAGCACGAGTCCTTTCGCTTCTTCTGTAGTGCTGGTGAAGAAGAAGGACGACACATTGCGCATGTGCATTGACTACAGGGCTCTGAATAAGAAGACCTTGAAGAACAGGTACCCCATCCCCAGGATCGATGCGCTGATGGATGAGTTGAGAGGAGCACGGTTCTTCTCAAAGATTGACTTGAGATCCGGGTACCATCAGATTCGCGTGAGGGAACAGGACATTCCCAAGACCGCTTTCAAGTGTCACTATGGGCACTTTGAGTTTCTGGTCATGCCATTTGGGCTGACCAATGCACCTGCTACCTTCCAGTCATGCATGAACCACATTTTCAGGGGTCATCTGAGGAAGTTTGTGCTGGTTTTCTTTGATGACATACTTATATACAGCAGGACTTGGGAGGAGCACCTCCAGCTTATTGAGACAGTCTTGCACATCTTGGAGGAGCAGCAGTTCTATGCCAAGCTCTCCAAGTGTGAGTTCGGGTTGACAGAGATGCTGTATCTGGGACACATTATAGGAGTGGACGGGGTGAGAGTCCACGAGGAGAAGATCAGGGCCATCAGGGATTGGCCAGAGCCGCGGAATGTGACGGAGCTTCGGGGATTTATTGGCATTTGCACATACTACAGGAAGTTCGTCAAGGGCTTCTCTCAGCTTGCTGCACCCCTCACAGATTTGACGAGAAAGGGGGCATTCATTTGGTCGGACACAGCACAACGAGCTTTTGACAAGCTCAAGGAGGTGATGAGCAGTTGTCCTGTGTTGGCGTTGCCAGAATTTACACAGCCCTTTGTCCTAGAGTGTGATGCATCAGGAGAAGGGATCGGTGCAGTTTTGATGCAGGGCGGTCACCCAATTGCTTTTGAGAGCCGGAAGCTCCTTCCACACGAGAGGTTGTATCCCATATACGACAAGGAGATGTTGGCCATCATGCATGCATTGGCCAAATACCGGCAGTACCTGGTGGGTAGCAGATTCAGGGTGAGGACAAATCATAACAGCCTGAGGTACTTTCTGGAGCAGAAGCAGTTGCAGGAGAGGCAGCAGAAGTGGATCAGCAAGATCCAAGCCTATGACTTTGACATCGAGTATGTCAAGGGCAAGAATAACGTGGTAGCTGATGCCCTTTCTCGTAGACCGGCCACGTTATCACTTATGAGCTTGGACGCTGATTGGAGGGCTCGACTGCTGGTTGAGTACTCCAAGGACAGGTTTGCATGCGAGGTCCTAGATGGGCAGGTAGCAGATGACAGGTACAGGGTGGTCGATGAGATCATCTATTACAGGGACAGGATCTTCTTGACTGAGGGATCTCAGCTCAAGAAGAAGATACTCCAGGCTTCACACGACTCTCCATTGGCGGGCCATCAGGGGTTCACCAAGACTTACCGAGCTATTCGGGAGAGGTTCTCATGGAAGGGCCTCAAGGAGGACGTACTCCAGCATGTCAGGGAGTGCGATGTTTGCCAGCGAAACAAGGGAGAGATGAGCCATCCTGCAGGGTTATTGCAGCCTCTTCCCATTCCGGAGGGGAAATGGGAGAGCATATCGATGGACTTTATCACCGGGTTACCCATGGTGCAGGGCAAGGACTGCATCTTCGTAGTCGTTGACCGGCTGATGAAGTATGCCCATTTTTTTGCCATATTCGCACATCACACAGCAACGCAGGTGGCTGAGCTGTTCTTCAGGGAGATTTTCAGATTACATGGTCTACCCAAGACCATTGTCAGTGACAGGGACAGCCGCTTCATGGGCGGATTCTGGCAGGAGCTCTTCCGACTAGTGGGGACCGAGTTGACACCGAGCACTAGTTATCACCCCCAGACGGACGGGCAGACCGAGATAGTTAACAAGTGGCTGGAGGGCGACTTGCGTAACTACGTCAGTGGACAGCAGACGGCATGGCTGAAGTGGCTGCATTTGGGCGAGTACTGCTACAACACGACGCATCATATGTCTATTGGTATGTCACCTTTCTATGCTTTATATGGATATCATTCCTTATCTTTTGTGGACATGATGTTTGGTGTTAGCAGGGCTCCGAGAGCCAAGTTATGGATCCAAAAGAGCCAAGATATCCTCCGAGCTCTCAAGGACAACATAGCCACAGCACAGAATCAGCAGAAGCTATATGCTGATAAGGGTCGGGTGGAGAGACACTTCGAGGTAGGGGACTTGGTCTACCTACGACTACAGCCATACCGACAGTCTTCACTCAAGCAGAAGGGGGCGGAGAAGCTTAAGCCCCGCTTTTATGGGCCATACACGGTGATACGCAGGATCGGGCAGGTTGCATATGAGTTGGAGCTGCCCCAAGGCAGTAAGATTCATAACATCTTTCATGTATCATGCTTGAAAAAGGCACTGGGCCAGCAGGTGACAGTTACAGAGGAGCTACCACCCACGGATGATGAGGGGCATCTGGTGTTGCAGCCGGAGGCTATTATTGACACTAGGGAGAGGCAGCTACGGAGCAGGAATATCAGGGAGTTCTTGGTGAGATGGAAGAACTTGCCGGATGAGGATGCTACTTGGGAGGATGAGAGGATATTGCAGCATCCATCACTTCAGTTGCTTGAGGACAAGCAACGTTCTGCCGGGGGAGACTGTAATATTCCTAATTAGCACCACTAATTGGAATATTTCATTTTTGTATAGTTTTGCCGCCTTTAGTTAAATTAATAAATAAAGTGAGAAATAGGGGGTCAACTCACTTAATAAAACAAAGTGCTTCCTAGTTGATGAACGTTGTAACTTAAAGGGGAAGGCCTTGGGGGTCCACATGCACATGAGGGGAGGCCTCACGAAGGCTCCTAAGGTAACTGCGCAGGTCAAGGAGGAGGTCAAGGACGCAGTTAGGGTTTTGAGGGAGCTAGCACTATAAAAGGTGGGGTTTTCACTCCATTTGGCATTATTGATATGTTATTGATATTGAGAGCTAGACTTCTGTCTACTTCAGCACGCCGGTTGTTTAGTTGGTCTGCAGCACTGTTTAGTGCGAACTGAGTGTCTCCGGTCGGAGATCTCGCCCTTGGCTCCGGGGGACTTCGAGTGCCTGCTCGAGCAAGGTATTTCCTTCAGTTTCTGTAGGTGATTTGCAGTGGATTTTGGGTGGACGTTGCGGGCGGCCCCTTGGGTGGCTTGTGGAGTCCGGGGAGAAGGACGCGGTTGCGGGAGGGGCGCGATCATTGTTGTGCGGCGGTGGTGAGGTGATTTGGTGGTGGTTTCGGCGTCTTTCGGCATTGGGGTTGTTGTTTTAGTAGGAGGTTTGCGGGAAAGTTTGGAGCGGCCCCTTTTCTCAGCATGTTTCTTGAGCTACTGCGCTGTTCCTGGGAGAGACAGCGTTTTCACTGAGGAGGGTTTATTTGGTGGATTTTCGGAGGTGGAGCACTTGCTTCACGGTTTCTGGGTTTTGTCCGGAGGGTTGAGTACAGCTAGCCTTCCGATTTTCATCTCATTCCAGTGTGGGGATCAGCCCCTAGTTCTAGTACATTGCAGCAGCAGTTTTCTACGGCAGTTTTCTCCAGTAGCTAGGACGCAGTCTCTGTTGTAGCCATTTCTTATTCTGAGAGGGTCTCCACTTGCCTAGAGCAAGGATAGGTGCACTCATTCTGATTATCTCTTGTACCCATATACATGTATTCTCAGATTAATAAAATGGCTTAGCGTTCTGGTATTTTATGTGTATTTGTTCCATATTCTAGTTCCGGCATTTGTTCTATATAGCTGCTTGTTATTTTGCTGTGTATTACTGTTTATTTCCCGTTGGGGATATTACAGAATAACATGTCTATCTCTCCCTCTCAACTAGGGAGGACATATTCCACAAAGGCACATACTTATAAAGAATGTACCTAAGCTTTCTTTTTGTCTTAGGAGTCATGGAGTTTCTTCCAAGTAAGAAACTCATTGTCAGGCTCCCTCTTAATCAGGGACCTACAACAGCAATGATGAAAAACATTCATCTGCTCATGAAGGAATCCTTCCATTGATGTCATGAATTGAGGAGCCTTCAACTCTTCATAGGGCATAAATCATCCATCACTTTCATTCATAAGTCATGTCTTCAGAAAGTGATCCATCAATCTTCTTATCTGGTCTAGCTTCATGTCATGCTGCTTTTCCTTCGATCCATATATCTTCCAAGGATCTTTCATCCTGTCATATGGTTATTAACCTATGGAAGACATATACTTCCCTTTGACAGCCCTGCATAAGCTCATTCAAATATTATTCAATTATAAATATGAATACTTAAATCAAAAGTTATCTCAGTGATGATCTTTCACCGAGATCTTTCTTGTCAGTTCTCTGCATGATTTGACAGATCTGTCAATCATAGACTTGTACTCAGAAATAATTACTACATAATAATATAAACCCTCGACTGTTGCACCGGTTTTCCAGCATTGGGTTTTTCCAGGGACATTGGTCCAAAAATCACTGTGTCAGATGTGTGTGTGATCTATTCTTGTTCGGTTTTGTTTTCTTACTTGCATTATTTCCCTTGTTTATTTTGTGAAGGTTGCAGTGTGATGTATTTAGTGTTTTCCATAGGAAACTGCAAATAAATTGTTAAGTTAAAAATAACAATTATGTGAATATCTTCCAGTTGTTGCAATAGGATTCCAGATTTACAGAATTTTCACATTAGGTTGGCGAACACCAACCCGAATGGAGAGGGAGATTTGAAAGTGACACAAAGGGCAAATTTTCCTATATGTTACACAGAATTTACTTGTCCCATATTTATTAGATAATTCAATTTCCAAAGGGGTAAGAATTTGTGCTAACAAGACCAAACCAATCAGTTTTATATTCCAGCTTAGAGAGGCATTGCACAGCCTGGACAGTACACTACAAAGGAAAATTCTACAATAATGGATTGGACAGTTAAGACTATATATATATATATAGATATATATATATTACCCTCCGTTTTAGCTTTCCTAGATTAGGCATCCTACCTAAAGTTGTAAAAGATGAATAGGATCTCATAGCAAGCTATGTTGCCATAGGCTTCTTATGTCATTGAATTGTTAATTTCGAACAGGTTTACAAAAATTGCATCTCATAAACATTTCGTACATCATTCCGTAAACTACAACTGTTTTCTGTAAACTACACCTGCATCAAACATTGCTCTCTATTGGATTATTTTGATATGTTTGGTTTCTGTTTGCAAGACTGAGTAGAAAGTTGGTTCCCTATTGAATTAGATGAGAGCAAATAGTGGGCTACCTAACCATGGGTATTTTGATTTGATTATTTTTTTGGATACCCTCTAATCTCTATATACATATATAGACAATTTTCTGGTTCATTTATTTCCAATGATCCAATTATTGACATTTTGTCCAGCATTTAGCATATGAGAAGGATGGCTTTATATTTTTGTTCCTGATGCTTATATGTTGCATAATACAGGTAAGGAATTACAGAAAGGATTGGAATTTGAGAATACATGAACTGATTGCTGGAAATTATTATCCTGTGAGCTATGAAAATCCTGTTCATTTTTACTTTTTGTTACATTTGACATAAATCATTCAATTGAGAACTTTGATGCATTTTGGTTAGACTTGTACTTATGCAGAATCTTGTGAACTCTTTGATACTGATTGCTTTTATCATACAGAATTAACATTTGTTGTAGATTGTTGAAATTTACTGCAGATGATTTAATATCATGTTTCTACAAGAATCTGCGGATCACAGGATGTACTTTAAAAATGTAAAACTTTTAGGCATCTATGGTAAATAATAAATATACCCTGTCAAATCCTGTTCTCTGGAACCATTATTTAGTATGCCAAACCTGATGCCCTGAAAAGGTAATCTCATATAGAGAGAATAGAAAACCTCATGGATAAAGGAACATATGAGAACACATTTTGTTGTAAAGGGTGCCATCTTGATTAGACAAATCAAATTGCTAATCAGTTTCAGACTTTTTTATTATTTGTTGCTGAACATAGTTTTCTAAAGCCCTAGCTAAGGGACCCATCGCTGCGAGAGAGGAGACTCATGATGATAACTTGCATATACAACTCAAAAAGGATTAAGACATCTCAAGGGTACCAGATGTCAAACTTACTTATGCCAAGGTTTTTAATGTTTTATGCAGGAAACCCATGTAAAAGGAACAGAAGAGAAGCAATTATAGACGATGCAAGTTTAAGCTTTGGATTTTCATTCTGTCACATTAGGTACAAGGCATGGCGTCACTGAACAGAGTACCTAACGAACCGTCAAAAAAGTTTTGTGCATTCCTGTAGAGGCAATGGAACCTATGTCTATTCTTGTAATAGATAGGACATCTAAATATAAAGTGTTCGTTGATCCCTACCTCAAGCAAAGGCCAAAGTCTGCAGATCCAATCTACACTGGGAAGATGGTGATCTATCTTAATGCTCAACTAAGGCAAGCACACCCAAGTTAGCCAAGAGGAAACTAAAGCTCATTTAATATATCAAACTAAAGATAGTGCAGTTGAATAATAACCCGTCAAAGATCTAGAGAAAGTATTCCAATTAAAAGGCCAACATGGGACTTGGACACCTGAATGATCTAGACTCTAGTCCAAAAAGGTGACGTGGAGCTCTTGCAAATATCTCCCCTAACCGTAGAATTAATTCTTCCTTTGGGGGGACGAGGTGGGAAGGGATGTCAAAGATCAATTGAAATACCCAACAACACAAGAAACAGCCTTAAAGAACCAATACGGGTGCAGAGCCAACTAACCAAGGGATGCACATCTCTTGGAAGGGCATAATGCCAAAAGGGGTACATGTGGCATCTTAAAGAGGAGTCTCTGAGTTTGTGGAGTTGTAGTGACCCCCAAAACAGTGACATTTATCCTAAATTTTTCCTACTTATAGATTTAAGCATAGATCCAAATGAATGGAGACCGGCAGTAAAATTAAACTTACATAAGTAACTAATTTATCCATAGAAGAATACCTGGAACGAATTTGGTGATTTATTGGGTTGTGGCTCTCCTCGTGGATGCAGCGGATAGGTTACCGAATCAATGTTTTCCTCCCAACCAATCTAGGATTTCCCAAAGCAATCCTAGATCCAGAAGATATTTCTTCTGCCCCCGTGCCTAGAATCCCAAGAACAGTGAAGACTTGCTTCAGTACAATTTCACACCACTCATTAATTCCTTAGACAATAGTGCAGAAATTAGCAAAGAAAAACATCCCCTCCTCTTTCATATTCCTCCCCTTTTATAACTTTGATTCACCTCCTTCATTTATGTAGATATTATAGTCATTTATATAGATATTTACTAAGTCATTTATGGAGATATTATAGAGTCATTTATGTAGATATTTATAAAGTCATTTATGTAGAAATTTATAGAGTCATTTATGTAGATATCATTTTGATTAATTATTTTAAGATTAAATTTATTATATTTTGTTTTTAAATTAATTAAATTAACTTTATCATTTTAATCAAATTATATTATTATTTTATTTGTTCACTCAAATATAATTTGTACTTAATTATATAATTTTATTTATTTTTCTTGATCAATGTTGTAAAGCCTCAACTTTCAAAATTAACAATCATTAACAAAATTGATACTATAGAATCCGAGTGAAATTTTTGAAGCAAAATATATATCAATTCACTATTTAATACTTTCCAGGAACCGTGTTTGAAGATGTTCCTGACCCGCCATGGTTTTTGGTCTTGTTACCAAACCGCCATTTTCCTCCCAGCCTATCTGGGGTCAACCTCTCCGGTCCCCAGATCCAGAAGACAAGTCTTCTGGCCTCCGTGCCCAAAACTTCAATAACAATCAAGATCACTCTATAACTCTGTTAGAACTCACGGCTCATGTCTTCCACTGTTAGAAATCCTCTGACAGCATCCGGGTCAGTTTTTCCACCTCACTCGCACATGCCCATCAAGTTTCCCCCCCTTCTTCTTTTATTCACAAATCCCCCTTCAAGATATTTTAAAATATCCTCTTTTAATAAATATCTTAGTCAAATCTCCTTTCAAGATATTTATTAAAATATCTTAGATTTATATTAAAATATTATTATTTCATAAATATCTTGGATTCCTAAAATATCTAGGATTTATTAAATATCATAATTTAGTAAATATCTTGGATTTTATTAAAATATTATCTTTTACTTGCATAAGTCAATGCTTTTACTTTCCTTTGAACAATATATTAGCTATATTATGATAGTGGTGGGTATAACTTTTACCTCATAATACATTCATTATTTTCCGGCGAGTTAGGTATTTACCCAATACTTCAATAATTCACACATTACTCTACACTGAGACTTTTCATAATTGATTAGTGCATATACTAGTGCATTACACGTGATACATGCATATGTAGCTATCATATGCAGGTCTCATATGCATGCTAATATTTCTATGTTCCTTATAACTCGAGTTAGGTCATTACATACACTCCTCCTTCAGAAAACTTCGTCTCGAAGTTGAGTTTTTATGTTGTATATCATTAATTTTCCGAATAGACCAATGTATTAGAAAATAAATGTTGGTTTTTTTTACAAATATTTATGCATGCTTCTCAATTGAGGGTGCCTTTCATATTATCCAAGGTGTGACTTACATGTTTGGAGGCATTTTTTTTGGTCACTTGAAGTGTTAATTTCAGGGTTTCAATATCAATAGTAACCTAAGTTTCAAACTAGCATATGACCATAGCCTTTTCAGATATTTGTAATGATCATAGTCTTTTCATTTTTATTACATTGACTCATTTAATTCAACACATAACTCATCAATGACATACCAACTTCTTATTCTCCACATTAATCATTTTCTCATTAGTCCTTAGGCCTCATCTTATCACCAAATGTATCTTCTTTTCTAATGGTGTACAATTATTATATTTAATTTTTACCTTTAAACATTTTCCCAGTTTATTACTTGTTATTCTTAACAAATTAGGAGTGTTCACAACTCCTTATAGGTCATTTCCTTGACCCTTGCCAATCATGCTGCTCATATCCTTAAGAAAATTCTTCTTGATAGAAAAGATCCCTTTACTTTCTTATACCAGATATTCTTAATGTTCCATGTCTACTTCAATTTGAAAAAGAACATATTATCAATTGACTTTGTTTTCTCACTTCTAGTCGTCAAGGTTTTCTTCCCTTCTCTCTTAATGCATAAAATTATTACAATTGGAAATGTCGTTACTATTCCCCAACTTGGGTAAGACCCTATAAATAAATTCAATAACGTGGATATCGAATGTAATCTACTTATCATTTCAGGTTTTAAGGCATCATGGGATAGAGTTTCCTAATCATACACCATGATGCCCATAATCCATGGATATAGTTAGTCACTTAAGGAAAATTTTATAATGTGATTCTTCCATTAGAGGGAGAAACTATTATAGATGTTTCCATGCACATAAATTATCCTATAATTGATTAATTTTATTGTAGATTCACTCTTTAATCTAATGTCATTGACTTCTTATATTGCTTTGTGAATTTTCCACTCACTCACCTTTGATGCTATTTTTGTCGATCTCAATATTCTAAGTTGATTACGATAACTAACATTTATTATCATCATTAGAAGTTTGTAATTTCTTTCTTTCGCGTCCTCCCTAAGTACTATATCTATTATATTTGGTAACAATGGAGATCAAACTTTGAAATTTTCCGTTGCATTCTCTTGGTAACTATATCGTCTTGTTCTAATGGTGTGTTTACTACCTTACAGGGTGGTCTCTTACCATCTTAACATATGTTTCAACCATTTTGTCTTCGATTGATGTGTACCTTTAGTGAACTATACTTGTAATGTCAATTTGATTACTCATGATTTCTCCCAACATTTCTTGAATAGATAGTGTCTTCTTTCATCCATCAATTTACCTCAAACTAGGTTAGTCTTTTATGTAGTTGTAGCTTCACATCTAATGGTCTTGCCATAATGTCCATAGTCACGATTTCATTACCATTCTTCATTTCTTAAAAAGTTAACTTCTTTGGAGAAACTCCGCCAACTAATTTTTATATATGACTAAATAATTACCATGAATCCTCTTATATAGTGTCATAATGTCCCTAATTTCTCTTTCCTAAACCACATTGTATTCCTTTCCATGAAAATGCTATGTTGCCTTATTATTTTGTTTTGGGCATCAATATATCCTTACGGTTGTAAATGACTAATTATCTATCTTAACATTGACATAATGGTTGAATATCAAAATGTCCAATTTAACGTATATTAAACTATAAAAAATTAAACCTTCACTCTACTCCTTAAACCACTTACACATATAGTTGGATAGTAATTAAAGTATTAACATAAGAAAACGGTATAAAAGATATTTGCATAAATTCATATCATCAATGGTTATAGTTATTAGCTAGTAAGATATATATATATATATATATATATATATATAAAGCCCAACATCACTTGAAGAATGGAATGTTTCAATTGCATAAAAATAATTAGGATAGTTTCCATTCTAATGTTCAAAAGTTACAGAAAAAATTTAATCTCTAAAGTGATGTTAATGTGCTCATTTTAATATAATAATTTGAATGTACTTCAAACTTTACTTGCACGATATACAAAATCTTAAACTTCATTGTGGAAAAATTTGCAGCTGATATCTATGAGTTATCTCAACTCCTTTGTCAGATGGAATGTAAAGTAAAAGTAATGGATTAGGAATTAAGTGGGATTGAGCTTGATAAATGTCTTCAATACATACATTCGCATTAAATATCCCATCTCTTCTAATAAAATGTATCACTCCATGTTTCATAGCTTTCAAATTTTGAATTATATAAAATTCCATTTTATCATTGTTAAAGGCTTCAATTTCTTCCAAATGTTGAAAACCATTTTCTTGGTCATTGAATATTACATAACACTGAATATTTTGGGTAAATTATCAAGGATTACTTGGAGTGATACACCTCGGGTTATATTATGATTGTCACTATAATTATGAAAATAAGGCAGTGATATCCAAGAATCAACACAAGATCTCAGGAAATAGTTAGAAACTAAGTTATTTCCCGTTGTGATCATTCATCCTAGTACTTTCAACTTAGTTGAGCAGACCCCTAGATCAACTTTGTATTCCTCAACACTTAAACCTATGGACTGAAGTTTTTCTGAAGATACTTCTACCTGTATGAAATTGTTTTGTTTGTAGGTTGCCAACCCATATTTATTTAAAGCATATGACGAAATGAAACTATCAGTGGCACTAGTATCACATAAAATTTTGAGCTTTATGCCACGAATAGTATTTGAGAATTCTACTACAGTGGAATGATGTTCTGCTTAGTTATTTTTGACTACTACCTGGATTCTATGATTGACTTGAGCATTTGATGATGGTTCTTTCCCTGCTTTATGCATTACATTTTACGAGACTTCTGGGCAATCACGTTGAAAATGTGGTTCTCTATATCCCCGTTAATCCTCGTTATGTAATAGTCCAATTTAATTAATATTATATTTATCACTTTATTTATTTATTAATTAACTATATTATCACTTTATTTATTTATTATATATATTATAACTATACTCAAGGGGACCATCCAAAGTAATTAATGGGGATATGAAATTATGATTCTTACACAACGAGGGGATAAACTTATGAGTCTGACACATCGAAGATGATAATTTGTTGGGTTTTCATCCTTTCAAATGTATTTCACATCATCATAGGATGATGGCGATCGACTTTGATTTTAATTTTAACACAAGAAGGGAAGAATTGTTATTATTATTATTATTATTTTAATCCAATTTTAAGGTCGCAGCCAAGCCAGACATCAAATTGGTGTATGAGACCCCCTTGTTTGTGGGACAAGGGACCCACCTCCACGGAGTAGTTTGACTTCTAAGTCTACGAAGGCATACATACTCTACCCCCCTCTGGTTTTGAACCTGTTACCTCTTAGGAGGAAACACATGCTCTTAACCGTTATGCCCACTCAAGCTGTATTAGGTAAGGTATATACATAACATATATAGGTATAACCCTACATAGATATATATTAATTCAACTAATGTTATTATGTAATGTAATTAAAGTAAAAGTGTCAACTAATACCCTCTGATTGTGCCGCAACATGTAACATGTAGTTAAGGAAAATTTCATGATGATTCAAATATATTGAATGAAGACTGAACATACATGATGGTGCATTCACATATGTCTTGTGGCTCTTATGAGTTTTTGGCAGCATCAATTATATATAGTATTTAATACATCACGCGTGTTATTAATCCCCTACCTTATTTCTACATTGATAAATATCTTAAATTTTCTTATTTATAACTTTAATTTGCATCCATCCATTCACCTATATATATATATATATATATATATATATATATATATATATATATATTATTTTTATTTTTAAATAATTAACATTAATTATTAACCTTGCTCCATTTATATAATTTCAAGCAATTGAACTATAAAATAATCCTCATATTACTCACTTATTTAATAAGTTTTAAAAGTAGTCGATATCACACATTATATCGACACACACACACACACACACATATATATATATGTTGTTTATATAATTGTAATCCATGTTTATAGATATAAATATAAATAATATTAATTAAATTTATCAATAATACGTCTAATACTCACATTTTCAACTGTATTTTATAATGTTTTATTTTGCTAAAATAAAAGTTACGCTTTATATAAATTTTATGCTCATTTCAAAGTAAACCAGAGATCATGGAGCGAGTTAGTGAACCATAGTAATATAATGTTAGATGACACCATATGATATTACTTTAATACAAATTACTGAAATGAAGTGAGCTCTAGAGTCATTAAAATGGTGTGAGATTTAGAGTATATAAGAGCGAGTGACTTAACCTAGGCTTTGGTTTCCAGGTTCTTTTGTTAAGTTTGTTTGATCAATTTTATTACAAAAATTTGGAGTTGGTTCTTCTCTCGGATAGCTTAGAAAGTCATTACAGGAGTTTCAGAGTTCCTTTTGTCTAATTTGAAATTTGATCCAATTCATATCATTATGTAATTTGATCTAATTGATATTACTTATTTTAATTCCATAGGTTTCCTAACATGATAAATAAAGCTCGCTTATTACTGGAATCTGGTCATATAATTAAGAATGTGATTTTTTTTTTAAACTCATGAAACACTCAAATTGATTGATTAATTAACTTAAATTCAAGGTTTTAAAAACTCTATTAAATTTTGATTAAATTAAGAGAAAAATAAAAAAATAAAAATAAAAATTAATAAATTAATAAATTAAGCCATTTCATTTCATCTAATATAATATAACTTAGACTTAGACTGGGCCGAAATAAAAGCCGTCACGCTCATCTTATAATGCATATGCATAAGGATTTAATTAAATAGATAGTACCTGTTGCAATCGAGTTAAAATAAACATTAATGAGGTCATGGTTTAGGGAAAAGATAGGTGCATCACATGTAGTCCTTTTCATACTCTCTCGACTCCTGGTAACAAGTACTAATACAATACTTATAGCAGGCATTTTTCCCTTGGACTCAGCGTTGGCTTTAGCTAATATGACAGTGCAGAATACATTGAACTTTGTTGCAAATTTATCAATTGAAACTCGAATAGACTTTGTATTCAGTCAAGCCAAAGAGGCACTTGCAGAGCATTCTACCACGCATACGTGTATATAAGGGCAGTATACGTGTTAAGTACCTAGCTTGATATTTCATCATATCTTGGCGAGATAAAATGCATTATGATATTCAATTCGTTACCCTAACTTAGATATTCTCAATACTATCAGGTATGTATACTAGTGCAGTGTATGCGATGTATGTATGTGTAGCTATCATATGCATACGTCGTATACATGCTAATATTATTTTTCTTATAAATTGAAATGGGTCATCACAAAAGTTTTGTACTCTAAAAACACAAATGATAAGCTTGAGGATTGTGTTAAGGTGAAGAGAATAGGCACCAAACTTTGCCTGTACAATATAATAAGGAACAATCTGGTCGCACTAAATATGATATTGGTGAATTATAGTATGGAATTTCTCAATACCAAACCGCTCAGAATGACCGACTGAAGTAAACCAGTAACCAAACAAAGTTCTATACCTCAAAGTATAAATTGTATTTAACATAATATAATTAATGTTGATACATTGGTCTCTTTTATTTATATATATTTGTCAGTAAAACGTGACCATTCATAAAGAAGAGGATTATTGCAAATAATTATTATTTAGCCTCTATCTATTCATTATTTAGCATATTAGATATACTGTCTCTTTAACTATTCTAGACTATATGAGCTACACTATAATTAAACTCCTCCCAAAATGCATCGACCTCAAAGCATTGATAAGCTTATTATCTAATGGAATTATGCCAGTACTAGTAATCATATTCTATTTTTTGTTTCTACTTCTCCTTCAGCAGTGTTTAGCTTTGTAATATCTCAATGTTCAATACACAATCTATATGAACCATCCTTCTTTTTACAAATTAACCTTCTTATTTTCATTGGCCCAATTCTCTGCATTCTTCCTCTGGAAGTTTGGAAGCCGTTAGCTTGGAATTCCTTCTAGCATATAAAACTATTGTTGGCTTGTTTAATAAAACCGATTTTAATGAAATGCACTTAGTCTAATAATCAACCACTCAATTCATATGCGACCTTGGGCAAGCAACTTTTTGGCTAATGATCTTTGTTCAAAAGCACATAGAGTGAGCAGACTGTTGAGATTTTGTGTATTTAGGGTAGCATCAGTTGTGCTCTAGCTCCCAAACTTTGTGGAGGGACTAGAGTTCACCTGATCTACAAGACCCAGAAATGGATTTGGGAAATTTCATCTGGTTTAGGAGATATTGAATTAATTAATTATTTTAAGTGTATTTCCTAAGTTAAAACTTAGGGAACTTAAATAATTAAAGTGAATTTAATTAAACGTGTGATGAAATTGTCTTAAGTCACACGGATCAAGCTTTCTTTTAATCTTAGCCATTGGTTCACGATTTGATCATGGCCGTGGATTTGTCAATGAGAAAAGTATAAAGGAAAGGCTTGGGGTCATTTGTAAAGACACACAAAGGCAGAGCACTGAAGCTAAGCTGAGATTCTAGGGCAGGGTTTGCTAAGAATACTCAGAAGTGTTTCAGCTGCAGAGAGGGGAATTTAGATGAAGGGGGTGATCTGATCCCGGGGTCTAGAATACACAAGAGGCAGAGATCAACTCAAGGACAATGCAGAGGAAGGCAACAACAAGGACAACACAGTCTCTCCAAGGACAGCACAGTCTCTCCAAGGACAGCGTGATTTTTAGCAGGAAACCCTCTGGGGTTACGCAAAGACCCTTCAGGGGTAGCGTAGTGACTGCGTCACCCAGTCTGGGGTAACGCAGTCCCTTCTGGAGCAGCGCTGAGGGTTTGGAGGACTTCCAAGGCTGATGCAGAGGCTTTCAGGGGCTTTAGAGGCTGACGCAGAGCCTTTCAAGGACAGCGCTGGGGTTTCTAGGCCCTAATCTTGGCTAAGTTCTGTAAATCCCGTTTGAGGATGTGGGTCAGTCATTATTTTGGCCCTAGATCAGCCAGTGAGTTGTAGATCTAGCATTATCTCTGTTGGGTTTTCCAGATCTACAACCCAAATTTATGTATTCAAAAATATTCTTAATAATAGAACCCTCCAGCAGCCAGAGGCCGGTTTTACCACATCGAGTTTTTCCGGGGACTATTTGTCCATAAATAACTGTGTCACTTTGTCAATGTGTGCATGTGCTTATTCTAGATCTAAATTGGTAGAGATTTGTTATGTGTTTTTCTTCGATGTTAACTTGAATTTATTCAGTTAATAACTTATCTAAGTAGGAGGAGCTTAACCGGATTAATAGTAATAATTTCTGCATAAGATATAAGATTCAGAAATTTCTACATGGTATCAGAGCAATTGCAGATCTAGGAGGGACATCAGCTAAAGAGATTGAAGGTTCTAGCTGCAGAAAGAAGCTGGAAAAGCAGCAGAAACGCTGATCTAAAGGGACGACGCAGTTTTCAGGAGCAGATTCACGCAGAGGGAAGGGTGAAGCTTTCCAGCGCTATGTCCTAGCAAGCCCACACAGTTACTGCACAGAGGTAGCTCAAAAATAGCACTGGTTTGGTTTGAAGCCAGCCAGTGTGATTCAGATCTGAATCTGTCAGATCCAGAAAAGACTGCAAAAACGCTGCAAAAATTCAGAAGAGCTTGTGGGGTTAAAATTCTGAAGTTTTCAGATTTTTAGTCTTAGCACAAGTGACAAAGATTGGGAGGAGATCAGCTTCTCAGGAAGTTTCTTGCCAAAGGAAACTTAGAGTTTGATCAGAGGATCAAAGAAGAAGCTAAATCATAGTTGATTTGGTAGATTTCCAAGAAGGGAAATCAAGTGTCAGAGGGAGCAGAAGGCACCTATTTCACCAAGGGCCTTAGACCCATTTCTCTAGCAAAGAGAAAAGGAAGTTCCAACACATTCTAAGCAGATGGCTCCTCATGGACTGCGTGATTAGGATAGGCTAGATGGCCTCTAAACTTTTCGGTTTGGAAGGCAAGGATCCTGATTGTCCTTGAGGCGTACAATCTAAGAGACCATGCAGAGCAGACTCTAGCCACAGCGACAGATGCGGATCTCCTACGGAAGCATAAGGAAGCTGTTGGGCATGCCAAGCGGCTAATAATGGATGGTATCAAGGACCGTATTGTACCACACGTAGCTGAGAAGAAGACAACTAATGAGATGTGGAAGGCCTTGACTTCCCTGTATGAGGGAAAGTCTGTCCAAAGAAAAATGTTGTTGGAAACCCAAATGAGGTCATTCATGATGACCAAGGGAGAAGACAGGGAACACTTCCTCTTCAAATTGCAATCAATCAGAGATCAGCTGACAGCAATGGGTGCAATGGTGGATGATGCTGTGATAGTTAGGACTGCCCTCAATGCAGTCACGGATGAGTGGGAATCCTTTGTCCAAAGTATCTTGGGCAGAGTAGACCTCCCAGATTGGGACAACTTGTGGTCAATTCTGCGTCAAGAAGAACTTCGCAAATTCACCAAGAAGCAGCACAACCCAGGATTGAGCAAAGTGAAGAAGGAAGATGAGGAAGATGCAACCTTGGCATCAAAGAAGCAGCCGAAGAAGAAGAAGGATCTTTCAAAGATCAAGTGCTTCCAGTGTGGTGAAATGGGACATTTTGCCAGCCATTGTCCTCAGAAGAAAAAAGGACAAGGAAGCATCCTCTTCCAAGGCAGCTGTGGCAGATGATGGGTCAGAAGATGATGTAGCCATGAGTGCTCATGAACCACGGAGGTGGGGTGACATGGACATGTAGAGGAGCTACATGGAGGAGAGGCGGGATCCTTGAGTAGCTCATCTCTTGGATCACATGCGAGCTACGAAAGCCTTAAAACTGTAGCGAGACAAGTGGAGCAGTGGGTGCATAGATCACAGATGAGGTAGAGGCAGAGGCAGATCTGAAGGCTGGGAGGAGCAGTGCAGAGCAAGCAGCAACAATGTAGAAGCAGTAGCAGTGCAGAGGCTAATGTGACTTCAACAACGCAGTGCAGAGCTGCAGCGGCGCAGAGAGCTTCAGAGGGACAACGCAGTGCAACAACAACGTGATAGATTTCAGCACAAGGAGCTGATGTGACTTTAGTAGTGCAGAGGGAGTCTGATTACGCAGGTAGAGTTGTAGTTGTGCATCGTTCTTTAGATGCCAGCACAGATCTGTAGCCTATGGAGCTTCAGTGATGAGGATGCAGACCATCAGACTTGATTGTCAAAGATTGGGCAGGAGATTCAGTTGTTTCTCTCAACAACTGAAGTTGCAGTGCAACAGATCAGCAGTGACAGTGGTATGAGCAGCACATATGTAACATAGTGAGATGGAGCTGCAGTACAGAGGTTGCAGTGGCAGTGGTAGACTCATGGGTAGCAATATAGAATGGCAGCAGCAGTGCAGATTTGAGTGGCAACAGGCCAAGCTTCAGCAACACAGAACTAGTGCCCAAAATCATGTAATGCATAAGTGTGATGTATTGCTAGAGCACACCCGTGACGCTAAGAGGGAGTGTTGAGATTTTGTGTATTTGGGGTAGCATCAGTTGTGCTCTAGCTCCCGAATTTTGTAGAGGACTAGAGTTCACCTGATCTACAAGACCCAGAAATGGATTTGGGAAATTTCATCTGGTTTAGGAGATATTAAATTAATTAATTATTTTAATGTATTTTCTAAGTTAAAACTTAGGAAAATAAAATAATTAAAGTGAATTTAATTAAACATGTGATGAAATTGTCTTAAGTCACACAGATCAAGCTTTCTTTTAATCTTAGCCATTGATTCAAGATTTGATCATGGTCGTTGATTTGTCAATGAGAAAAGTATAAAGGAAAGGCTTGGGGTCATTTGTAAAGACACATAGAGGCAGAGCACTGAAGCCAAGCTGAGATTCTAGGGCAGGGTTTGCTAAGAATACTCAGAAGTGTTTCAGCTGCAGAGAGGGGAATTTAGACCAAGGGGATGATCTGATCCCGGGGTCTAGAATACACAAGAGACAGAGATCACCTCAAGGACAGCGCAGAGGAAGGCAGCAGCAGCAGCAAGGATAGCACAGTCTCTCCAAGGACAGCGTGATTTTCAGCAGGAAACCCTCTGAGGTTACGCAGAGACCCTTCAGGGGCAGCGTAGTGACTACATCACCCAGTCTGGGGTAACGCAGTCCCTTCCGGAGCAGCGTTGAGGGTTTGGAGGACTTCCAAGGCTAACACAGAAGCTTTCAGGGACTGCGCTGGGGTTTCTAGGCCCTAATCTTGGCTGAGTTCTGTAAATCCCGTTTGAGGGTGTGGATCAGTCATTATTTTGGCCCTAGATCAGCCAGTGAGCTGTAGATATAGCATTATCTCTGTTGGGTTTTCCAGATTTGGAACCCATATTTGTGTATTCAGAAATATTCTTAATAATAGAACCCTCCAGCAGCTAGAGACCGATTTTCCCACATTGGATTTTTTCGGGGACTATTTGTCCAAAAATAACTGTGTCACTTTGTTAATGTGTGCATGTGCTTATTCTAGATCTGAATTGGCAGAGATCTATTATGTGTTTTGCTTCAATGTTAACTTGAATTTATTCAGTTAATAACTTATCTAAGTAGGAGGAGCTTAACCGTATTAACAGTAATAATTTCTGCATAAGATATAAGATTCAGAAATTTCTACACTGACAATGAAGGTTTCCTTTCACCCTTTCAAGTCTCGAGGATCAAAGACAATTCCATGGAAATTATTTTGCACTTGGGCCTTTTCCATGCAATGAATTCCATTGTTTAGAAACTCTTTTCATTTCATGGAGGAATATGGTTATTTCTGCAATTATTGCTTATTAAGTTATTTCATTTCTTCTTCAAGCAGTGATTGGATAGCACTTAGAGAATTATATAGACATATAAATTAGATTATATTCCGATAAAATAGGGCCATTTTTCTACTATTGGTCACTTACAACCTAAACTAGCGTTTAAGTGGAAAATCCCAAACCATGGATGTCACCTTGGAGTAACAGATAATAATTGTATCACTGCGACCTCAATACAACCTCTCCTTCACTTTTGGTCAACTCTCAAGAGGCTAAGGGGGCTATTCTTTTGGTATTATGATTTGAGTTTTAGTAGAGCCTAAGTAAATCTTGATTAAAGAAAAGATTTTCTTTAACAATATAATTGGATCCACAAAGATATAGCAAATAAAGTAAGGATTCCAATCACTTAATGACCTAATGTTTTGTGATAGATATTTAAGAGAATAAGCCTAAATCACCACAATCCACTTAGATGCTTGAATGAATTAGAAACAAGTGGATTAACTCTCAAATTTGATTTGTTATGTATGCAATAAAGATATTTCAGATTTGCAATATGACGATTACCATCCTAGGTTAATGATAAACTTTGAAGTAGACTATTAACAACTTAATAAATGTGTTTTGTACTATAAACAAATTCAAGTTAAAGGCAACCACAAGAGAGGCAATATTATAACACAAATTTACCTTGCATAGTATGACGTTAGGAGCAATCCAATATGTTCTCAAGGAAGGGTGAGTCCAAGGTGTAATTTGGCTTGTCTTAGATCACTAAATCTCTTTTATGTGCCCAGTTAAATAAATTCCAGATTTGAGATTAGACACATATCTACCCAGGAAAAGTAGATGAGCACTTTAAAGAAACACATCTTAGGTTATAGATTAGGGTTTTATGATATTCGATGTGATAACATCCAAATATTACTTGAGACAAGTCCACAACAAATTATCCAATGTAAAGTAGAAAGAGCTTGAGTAAAGTGGCAAGTTCACTTTAGGGTTTTGCAAGAATTACTTTGAATTTACCAAGTATGTCCTTGAGTAATCATATGCAAGTGAAACCAACTTAAAAAAGATTCACCACAAGAAATTAGAAATGAAACTTGAGAAAATATTTCTAGCTTGAGAATTTATACCAAATCTATGCTAGATCTTTTATGAATGGAATAAAATATAGACTTGAGGTCATGCAACTCTGGTTTTTGTATCTTTTGTGTAATTTCAAGATTTACCTAAACACTAAGAACAACCCAAAGAAACAGATACAAACTTTAAACCCTAATTGATTGTCTTCTAAAAAATGGAATATAAAATAAATTAAATACTAGACTAGAAAAAAAATCTAAGCTAGAGATATTTCAATATTTTCCTTTAGATTTCTTAGTAAACAAAATAAAACAAAAAAAAAAAGGATTTTTTTGTAATTTGGAGTTTGATGGGAGAAGACAAGTGCCTTGTCCAAAAATCGCTAATGAGATCTGTTACAGCAAACACCTAGTGCAAAGCCTCACTAGGTGACCTAGACGATGTTCAACACATGGAAGTGCTACCATTGTCACCTTAACAACTACTTAGGAAGAAGGAAGGGATTTACCCTATGACATATTCCATCCAAATGGTAGTCTTACTCTTCAAAGAAATTGGGCTTGAAAGCTTTTAGTAGTCTTAAGCAAACACAACAAATCTTTAATGCACCAAAATAAATCAAGATAGAAGAGCTCCAAGGATTGACACCAAAACCTCAATAGGTATATTTGTTGAGTAATGTTTGTTAGTTTTTGTAGCATCGGATGTGTTCTAGCCACGAGATTTGGTGGAGAGGCTAGAATACATGTATTCTCCAATACCCAGAAATCGTTTCTGGTAATTTCACCTAGAGACGGCTTAATTAGATTAATTAGACAATTTTTAAATATTTCCTAAGTATAAACTTAAGGAATATGATTAATTAATCAGAATTAATTAAGTCATGGTGAGAATGTTTTAGAAAAGCACACAGATCGATTTCTAGCTAATCCTAGCCATCGATTAAGATTTAATAGTGGCCATTGAAGTCTCAACAAAGGATTATAAGAAGAAGTCGATAGGGCTTGGAGAAGACACACCAAATTAGTTGAGCTGAGAAATCGATTTCCAGAGTAGCAATTGTGTGTTGCTGGAAGTGATTCAATGAGATCGAAGCAATGAGAGAGGCGCAGAGATAGTAAAGACGGAGGAATATTTCCAGATCTGGCGAGTACATTTGCAGAGAGGCAGAGAGTGCCACAGTGAGGCAACGTAGAGCCCTTAAGAGGAAATTTTGTTTTGCTGGGGAGAAGTCGAGACTCAGTGCCAGAAGCTGGATAGAGGTTCCAGAGTTTGGCAGAATCCGTTTTCCAGAAAACAGTTGACAAGACAATGATAGGCGACGCAGTTCTGAGCTGGTGGGACGCAGTGACTGTGTAGAGTGATGCAGAGACTGTGCAAAGGCAGTTAGGGCTGGCTCAATTTTGAGCTGAGGTCGGTGTCAAATAGCCTGTGGATTGAGGAATTTTCCTGACTAGATATTTTTGCCAAGGTTTCTCTGTTTGGATTGCCAGTTTGGGTATCCATAGTTTGTACTCAGATTTCACTACTGCATAATAAAAAACCCTCAGCTGTTGCACTGGTTTTCCCAAGTTGGTTTTTTTCGGGGACATTGGTCTAAAAATAACGGTGTAATTTTGTGTCTCTATGCATATATTTTCTTCCAGCATTTTATTTCTTTCGCAATTTATTTGTGAAGGTTGCAGTGTATTTAATTCGATATTTTCCATAGGAAACAATAGATAAATTGTTGAGAAAATTAACAATTAGAATAATTAACATCAGTTGTTGCAATAGGATTCTGGTTTAGCCGAATTTTCACAATGTTGTCATTAATATCAGAGTCAAGGGAGACCGAAAGGCAAAAGCATGATCAAATGTGCGAAAAGAAGAAAAAGGGGCAAACCTCAAATTTTGAAGAAACCTCAAATTTTGTTATAACATAAAAGCCCCACAAAACCAAGGTATTTGGATCTCCACTATCAATTAATGGAACATGAAAATCAGTAGCAGTTGATGGATTATTTATTGGATGCTCCACATATCAATTTTTTTATTAAAGGAATAGGCTTGCAAAATCACCAATATACCAATATAAGTGGCTCTCAGTCATAGCCCCTAGTAATGAGGTTCTTAATGACTAACACATGAGGGCTAAGCCCCCCTTGACATTTCATCATATCATCCTTTCATCAAAAGGCATGACTCATGAGAAATTAGCAATATCCCGATATGCAGTGTATTTTATTCGATATTTTCCATAGGAAACAATAGATAAATTGTTGAGTAAATTAACAATTAGAATAATTAACATCAGTTGTTGCAATAGGATTTGGGTTTAGCGGAATTTTCAGAATGTTGTCATTAATATCAAAGTCAAGGGAGACCGAAAGGCGAAAGCATGATCAAAGGTGCGAAAAGAAGAAAAAGGGGCAAGCCTCAAATTTTGAAGAAACCTCAAATTGTGTTATAACATAAAAGCCCCACAAAACCAAGGTATTTGGATCTCCACTATCAATTAATGAAACATGAAAATCAGTAGCAGTTGATGGATTATTTATTGGATGCTCCACATATCAATTTTTTTATTAAAGGAATAGGCTTGCAAAATCACCAATATACCAATATAAGTGGCTCTCAGTCATAGCCCCTAGTAATGAGGTTCTTAATGACTAACACATGAGGGCTAAGCCCCCCTTGACATTTCATCATGTCATCCTTTCATCAAAAGGCACGACTCATGCAAAATTAGCAATATCCCGGTATGCAGTGTATTTGATTCGATATTTTCCATAGGAAACAATAGATAAATTGTTGAGTAAATTAAAAATTAGAATAATTAACATCAGTTATTGCAATATGATTTCGGTTTAGCCGAATTTTCACAATGTTGTCATTAATATTAGAGTCAAGGGAGACCAAAAGGCGAAAGCATGATCAAAGATGCGAAAAGAAGAAAAAGGGGCAAACCTCAAATTTTGAAGAAACCTCAAATTTTGTTATAACATAAAAGCCCCACAAAACCAAGGTATTTGGATCTCCACTATCAATTAATGAAACATGAAAATCAGTAGCAGTTGATGGATTATTTATTGGATGCTCCACATATCAATTTTTTTATTAAAGGAATAGGCTTGCAAAATCACCAATATACCAATATAAGTGGCTCTCAATCATAGCCCCTAGTAATGAGGTTCTTAATGACTAACACATGAGGGCTAATCCCCCCTTGACATTTCATCATATCATCCTTTCATCAAAAGGCACGACTCATGCGAAATTAGCAATATCCCGGTATGCAGGCTCTCGATCATCGTTCCTAGTGATAAGGTGCTTGAGGTCTAGTGCCCGAGGGCTAAGGCCCCTTGGCATATCAGCATATTAGAACATGCACAAGTCCATAGGAATTTTTGATATTCCAGTATATATAGCTCCTGGTCATGCCACTAGTCGCATGGTGGTTAAGGCTTAGCACCTGAGGGATATGACCCTCAGTATATCACTGTATCAATGTAATAAATGTTAACCACCATTTTGTGGGTGATATCCCTAGGAGAAAAATTTTCTCCAAGATGGTCCTCAGCTGATAGTCAGCAGCCCCTTGCAGCCACCAACTAGCTCGTTATGCCATTTCTCTACCCCCTGAGTCAGCCATGTGGTCCCTCACCCATTTGTCATGATCGTATGTTTGAAGGTGGGTCTCCCAAACCTAAAGGTATGCCTTGTCATTTGGTAATTGAGTATTGTAGTTTACTTATTGTTGGTTCTTAAGAGACAATCCCTCGGTTGTAAAAGAAATCAGTGCTTAAGATATTTCAAAAGTGTGTCACAGAAATAATTTTATCATGAGGCCTTTGTTCTATCCCTCTGGAAACTAGTTTTCTAAAACCCTTAATGATCTGGAATAATAAAATATTTCAAAATGCCATTGACTGCTGACATCTGAATGGAAAAGAAGAACTGTAGAGGAAAATCAAAGTAATATGTTGTAAACACAGAATCTATTACTTTTAAGTTTCAGAGAGAATTCATGGAGAGAGAAGGAACTCAAAATTATATGTTGTAAACACGGAATCTATTACTTTTAAGTTCCAGAGAGAATTTGTGAAGGGAGAGGAGTTGGAGTGAAGGAGCGCTTATTAAGGCTATTTAACTCTTACTTACAAACGTAAATCAGAGACCAGCTGCTTCTTTACTTCACTTCATTCAAGGAAGAAACAGCATAAAATGACACAAGAAACACGAATCACCATCAACAGTTGTAGGAAACTTGATGCTTCTCTCATTCACCCATCAGAAAAAGAAGTACAAAATGTAGTCTCCAAGAGGTCCAGAACTCGGAACCTTTCTTTTTTCTTTCTATCTAGCTTAAATACATCAAAAACAGTTGGTAACTGCTAGAACTTCTTGAAACTACTTCGACTACCTAAAATGTTAAAACTACTTATTACATTGCAATTGAGGACATCACTATAACTTCGATCTTAACAAACAAAGAAAACAAATTAAAACTTGAAATATTATTCTTTTTGCTGAATTTGATTTGTTGTTGATGCGTCTCCCTAAAGTGTTGATGTGTCTCCCTGACAGATCGGACATCCTTGCCCTGCATTTCTTCCAGAGTTCAATATTTTGTCTTTTCTGCTTGCTGTCATGTCTTTTCTATTTCTGATGTGGTATTCGAACAATTCTTTAATAATGCATCTTTGCCCGACTTGACCCAGCTGTTGCGTTTCCAATAGTGCCACCATATGATCCCTTTGCCCGACTCTGCCTATGCCTCTACGTTTCAAACAATGTTATCAAGTCTCTTTTTGCCCGACTCTGCCTCTTCTGCTCGTTCCCGCAACATTTCGTATTCTCTTCTCCTTTGCTCTACATTGGGTCACTTCCCCGAGTCCACTGCCCGCGTTCACATTTCTTCGTAAAACAACGCAACTGCACATAATCCTGAACTTTAAATAAATTCAAATTTTCCTTTGAAAACTATCGCATCCATCCCTTAATCACATTTCATATTTCGACATTTATAACATATTCATGAGCGCCATTCCTACTAAGCTTGCGATGTACGATGTGCGATAAAGGTAGGGATGGCGTGGCAAGTGGAGGGAGGGCCAATCACAAATCGCAATCGGCGATATAAAACCTTGTCGCATTTCACATTTCAACATTCATAACATATTCATGAGTGCCATTCCTCCTGATCTTGCGATGTGCGATGTGCAGTTGGAATATATTAAATCATAGTTCTGAGTTGCATCGCGTCTAACCCTTGTTGCACTTCGCATTTCAGCATTCCAACGTTCTACGTTATAATCCACTTTTTCCCACCGATGCGATTTTTACAAAGGAAAAACCCATGTACCCGAACTTAAAAACCTTTACACTTTAGCGATAACTTCCATCGCGTCCACTTCGTTATCGCACTTCGCACTTCTGCGAATCCCATTATCTTATGATCACTATCCCTTCTGAGCTTGCAATGTGCGATATGCGAGAGGGTCCCACGACTGGATTTTAAATACTTTAGATTCGAGCTTCAAACTATATCGCATCTGGGCCTCGTATCGCATTTCGCATTTCGGCGATTCAACCTTGTTCTATTCCTCCTAAGCTTTGCGATTGCGATTTGCAATATGCAATCAAGCCTTCCACATGCGATTGTAATTAAGCCTCCGAACACTGTTCTGCACATATATTTGCACGACTCGACCCTGACCTATGTGCAATATTCTGAACGCATCAATCGACCCGACCCTTGAACTGTTATGCACGCGAATGAGCCCGACTTGACCCTTACTGCACGCTTTTCTTCTTTGCTGCTCCTCTGGCTTAGATTACACCTCCAATGCTGCTGCTTCCCTGATTTTGGTTCCAGTGCACATGTGATGGTGAATCCTCGTTGAGCTTGTGGTTATCCTTTTGAGCATGTTGCAGGTCTTTTTGAAATTTTAACAACTGTTCCTCAACAACCTTGAATTGCTCAGAACCTCTCTTGACTTTTAGCTGAGTCAAATTATGCTACAACACTTATCATGGAATCTTTTGGGCATGGATTAATGGGGAGATATGATGGAAAGAGTGGGCTAGGTCTGTGCTCTTGTCGAATAGACCTCTTTTGGATGTTAACCTTGGACCCTAATCCCATGGGATCTCTTTAACTGACCTTTGGGCTTTAGGGATGGTACTACATGGGAAACCCTGATTTTGGTTGTGTGGTCCCGCTCCCTCATCCACATATATCACTCTCGTTCTTCTTATTATGATTCCATTCATCATTCCTCCCACCTAGGTCCACATTCCTCCACTGGGTCCATAAAGGGTTAGCCTTCCCCTCCCCTTTGCCCACACCTCGAGTTAGGCCTGGAACGATGCTTGAAGGTTGATGCAGCTAAAAAGAAAATAAAAGGCATAATTGGCCACATTCAACAGGAAAATGTACCACAAAATGCAAAAGATGGTTGGGACAAACACATTTAGCATGTGGGGAAAAGCGAATACATGAGCTCTACCCCATCTCCATGGCCATCACCTTGGTTCCTGTAGGCCCTAGATGAGCCTCCTCTACCATTCAGGAACCCACACCTTAAAGAGGGTATCCACTACTATAGTTTACACATCATGCTCTCATTCCTTGAGCCCCGAGCAGTTAACCAAAGAAAAATCATAAAAGGAAAAAGGCAGTTGAAGAAGGTTGGAAAAATCAAGGCCGGGGTAACTCCTGTACCACGATTTCTCCCTCCTATACATTATTTACCCAAGTGTGTGTTTCCCTTTGTTAGATACCCTTGTACCCTGGCATGTGACCCAAGATTGCCCCTTCATCCCCTACTCTGTTCCATCACTTTTTATCACATTCCACCACCATTTAAAGGATGTATCAAGAACATACAATCCCCTCTAAAATTAGAAAACGCCTAATAAGGTGCTTGGTTAACCCCCCTTGGAGCTTGGAGACATTAGCACATGCCAAAGCCCACTATGGAAGGGCATGCCATTATGAAGTGTCCACCTGTTGTCCATGGTTTGTAAACTCTTTAATTTGATTTCTTTAATGTCTTGGTGTACTAGAAGGCAAAGGGACTCGCATTGGATCTTATGCAGGATTACAGATGGTCTCCATCTTGGGTTTGGTCGCCCTATATGGGGTCCTAACCCTCCAGAGGGCTACATTGGCACATGTAGGGTGTGTGTACACTATAGAAAGCCATGGGCCTCCACAACAGAAGACAACATTCTATGGATCCCCATAGTCATTCAGAGATTTCTCGTGGTTCACCTATTGGAAGAGGAAGATGCACCTGGTTCACCATACCCAACCGACCCACAATTATATCATGCACTTGGTAGATGACCTAGGACCTATATGATGATGTGGCATCACTTATACCATCATCTGATACCTTGCAGATGGTCTACAAGCATCTTCGATCCGTTTGGAGACCCATGAGGACACTTGTGTGCCCCCACACCCATTTGGGAGCACCACAGGTTTATTATTTAGAGAACAAGGGGCCAACCCCTTGTCCACTGCTTTTGGGAGTCCTATTCACATCATGGCACCTATGGACTTCATTAGGTCTCCTCTAAGGCCCAACGGCATGTATTATTGTTCATTCAACCTCTTGAGAGGCTTACTCTTTTGATTTTGAGCTAGTTTGGTGGGCTTGTCATCAAATGATTGTTATTTTGTACATTATTTTATTTTAGGGGTTCAATTAGGCCTCATTAGGTAAATCGAACTCATTTGGACATGTATAAATACAAGTGAGATGATTTCGTTTCATCACCATCACTTGGTTTGGACTTGTATCTCTTAAGATAACTTTGTATCTCTTAAGATAACTTCGCTATACTTCTTGGAGGACGAAATTTTGGATCATGGAATGAATTTTGATGTTTGGATCATTTTCTCTTGTCTCTGAGCTTCTTGATTGGAAAATTTTTGATGGTTGGATATACTCTTATACATATAAGTGCAATTTAATGCTATTCTTTCTTTCTATTTTGTCACATACATTGTTGTTGGGATTTCACTATACTAGGGCTAATTTACTATATCCATTTATGTGAAGTTGTGGAAATTTTTCTTCTAGATAGTGCTTCTTCATGTATGGGACATGTATAATGAATGAATCCTAGGGATGTTCCATTGTTGAATTTACCCTGATAAGCTATCTAATTTTTCAAAACGAAGTGTAAAATCTTTGAAGTTGCTCTCCTTTGCCCTAATGCTAAGTGAAGCTGTCTTTGAAGCCTCCTTGACCTAGAAAATCAAATATGTAGTCGTAATTATTCTTGACTCCAATTTCCCCAAAGGATTAGGCACTCGTCCACCATAAGTGATCACCTTAAAACCTAATTTTCTTCTATTTCTTCTTTTTTAGGACTAGCCCATTATGTCTCCTAGGGCATCAATTTACTTGCAAACGACCCACTCAAAATCTTCGATCTCTTGGTATCTACTGCGTTGGAGTGTCTCCTAGGTGGCCTCCAATTTTGAAGAAATTCCGACGGTGGGATTCTTAGAGATCTCAAGCCCTAGCCTTGAGATTGAATCTTTCCCTTGGTTTCCTTAGGCCAGTATCCTCATTGGGATCATTACATTGCCTTTCATTGAAAATTCATTCTTTGATCCCTTTCTCCTCCCTAATTAGGTCAAGTATATCATTGGTTTCTAAATCCTATCCCCTTGACCTAACCTTGGGTCCACTTGGTCCCATGTGGTCCCATACACTATTAAGGTTAATTCTTCAAAGATCACTAGAAACCCAAGTTTCCACAAGAATTTTAAGGCTTAGGGATCTTCGTTATAAGACACATACTCAAAATCTAACCCCTAAAATTCTCCTTAAGCCCTTCCTTGAGAGCCTTCCATCTTGCCTTCCAAAGCAAGAAATCCACAATCTTGAGCCTCTCTTGTGAATAGGCCTTTAGGATCACCCTTCATCCTATCTTAGATCTATTCATCTTCGTGATCCTTATCATACTGGGTCTCCTCCCGTCGGTGAAAGTCCATAAAGAGTAGTGAGCTTTAACTGAGGTAAGAGTGGGCTATTGCTCCATTGTTTCCCTTGATCTAGCATTTGTCGCTCTAGGATCCCCTGTTAGGACCCCTGCTAGTTTGAGCGATAACATTTTACCGTCATTGCCGGGGAGGAAGCAGGTATGCCACCCTAGTGAATCATTGAGGAATTGATTCATTGACGACAATTTAAGTATTACTCTGGCGACTCCACTTATTGTCAAAACCCCTAGTTTGCTTGAAGGTGACAATATTCCTCATTTAACTAGGGCTGCTGCAAGAAGGAGAGAACAAACTCCATCACCTGTTGGAACCACTCTTCTCTCAGAATTTGAGAAGGCCAGTGATCCCACCCCAAAGATGGCAACTAGTTCCACCACTGACCATCCCAAGATGACCAAGAGTGAAAGACATTTGCTTAGTGTATTTGCCCCTTTGAAGTTGAGTGATAATCCTAAATCATTACTTGGGAAATACAACCGATGGTTACCCAAATTGAAAGGAAATTCTACCATAAGTGCTCGTGACTTTGTTGAAGAATTCTATTGGCACATTCCCCCTAGAATGATTTTTAATGAAGATATGCTCATGATGCTTTTTGCTTCATCACTTGAAGGAAAAGCAAGAGAATGATACATTTTTCTTCCCCCAACATGCATCGAAGATTCCGATGAATTCAAGGACCTATTCATGAAAAGATGGTCATGCAATGCCCAAGGAACCTTTAACATTGAAAAGTTTTATCAAATAAATAGGGGAAGGGGAGACATCCAGGAATTCATTCAAAAGTTTGATAGGGTAGTCTGGGATATCCCTGATCACTTAAAGCCCTCTGATACCAACATCCTTGACAAATTGATAAATGTCGTGGGTGACAACCCAACTTATGCATTAAGGGACAAGAAACCTTCTACATTGGCTGAAGCTAAAGAAATAACACTGGAGGTTAAAGAAAACTTACGAATCTCAAGAATGGGTGCCAATGTAGAAGGAAAAATCCAAAGATCAATATGAAGAAACCCTTTTGGCCATCCTTAAAAAAATGGAAAAGCTTAGTGAAGAGGTCAACTCACGGGGTAGGATAGTTATGAACAAAATCAATGCCTTGGAGAGGTCTAAAAAATCTAGCTACATTCCAAAGGGAAAACCCTTTCCTAAAAAGCAAAGTGAAGAAGGCAAGCTAAGTTCATCTCAACTCCCAAATACTTTGGCTCCAACTAATGCAGTATAGAAAGATTCATCTTCTGAAGATGAGCAAAGTGAAAATGACGAGAGTGATAATGAAGAAGTAGATGAGTAGGCTCACCTTATAGAATTTGATGTCTTCAACATTTTGTTGGAAAGTTCATACACTCATCCTCCCATTAGTGAGGTCACAACTAAAGAAGAAAAAGAGGAGCCCATTCTTAATGTCGATGATAATGGAAGATTCAATGGGGTGAAATACTCACAAAAGGACAATAACAAGGACCCTGCGACCTCTAGTGTAATATCCCAAACAAGATATTTTGGCTAATTTTGCTGAAATCTAGCTTAACCCAAAATTATTCATAAAAAAACTATTCAACTAACAGAAGATTGTCATGTAAAATAGAACAAGAGAACACATGCAATTCAAACATACAATATGCAGAAATAATCTCAACTTTATTATAATATATAAACTGGGGTTTACATGCTGAAATCACAAATAGCTGAAATAGCTAAGATAGAACTAGCCTCAAGGATCTGTTGCAATACTGCACAGACCCTCCACCAAAACTGAACCAAAATACCACTACAAATCTCTCCTGTGAATTCTGGATGAATTCACCAATAGGAGATGGGTACTCGCCCAATCTCTCTCAATCACCCGAGGGTTTCTGTCCTAAGGCTACCAATGGTGTAGAGAACCGAGTTCTCAATCTCACATACAAGAAGAAATACCAAATCCAAGATGATCTGTAATGGCCCTTCCTCCTCTTTTTATAAATCTGATGGACTCCTCTAGAAGCTACTATTTTATTATTATTTTAATCATTGAGCTCATTTCCCTTAATTAAAATATTCTTTTTAATGTGGGAAAATGGTCAATTGGCCACCATGCCTCCTCAGGCCACTGAAAATCACTCCTAGCCATCCCATCCTATAGATATTCTCGTTCTGGTTCCAACGAGCTATTACACTAAGGTGTTTTGCCAATAATTCCTCCCGAAATGCCACCTTAAGTGTAATTAATTGAGTTAGGCCCATAAATAACTCAATTTTCTAAAAGTTGTCAGAATGCAACGGAACAAAAGGAAAATTGTGCATATGGTGGAATATACCAACCGAATGCCATCAGACCTCATAAGAACTCCTCAAAACCCCTCCAAAAGCCCCCAGGGCCTGCCGATAACACCAACCTGCATCTGTGACCTGCCTACCCCCAACTATAAAAGTCCATCCTAACCAAGTCATAAGGAGTACTAAAAAAAGGAACATTACATCTAGGGATCCCAACAAAGATGACTCATTTCCCTCCTAAGGAAGCTACCCCTAAAAATCCTCTTAAAAAGGATCCCCAAACTAAAGCCAATCCTAAAATGGATCCCCCAAGAAGAGAGAGCATCAAGAAGAAAGAGAAGGGAAAACAATCTAGACTTAACACTGACATAGAGACTACTATAGGAAAAATAACTATACCCGTTCCTTTGAAAGAGATTGCGAAACTTCTTGAACAACAACAAAAAATTAAGAAATCCATAGGTTTCGAGGAGGAAGAATTACCTAAAGGCTTGCAAAAAATTCATATTCATGATCGTAACCCCGGGATGAGCCATTTATGCTCACTTTGGCTATCAATGACCTCTTATTACATAATTGTATGTTGGACTCAGGGGCTTCCACCAACATCATGCCTTTAAAAGTCATGAAGAAATTGGGTTTCAACATCACTTGGCGATGTAAGAAGGTATGTGGTTTTAACTCTAAGCCCGTGGAGGTGGAAGGTCTCATAAAGGACCTTAAGGTTTCTTTCGCTAGGAATCCTGATATATCCCTTCTCATGGATATTGTTGTCATATATATTCCTGATGTATGGGGAATGCTCTTGTCTAGGAAATGGGCAGCCATTGTTGGGGGTCACGTTCAAATGGACTTGTCATATGCCACTATCTCACAATCTGATGGAACTCTTTTTGTCCTCTATAGAGAGACCACTTACCTTTGTCATGTGATTAGGCCTGGACCAATCCCATATTACGAAACATATGAGGCTGAAAAGCCTTCTCACATTCTCCCTTCACAAGAAATCCGCATTCTCAAATGACCCGAATCACAAAATAAGAAAAAAGTGGAACCATAAAAAATAATATAAGGTCGGGGACTTAGTCGTGGTCAATAAAGACCTAATGTCTTTCCAGATCCATGGGAAGCTTGGGGAGGAGTACTACTACATTGCTAAACTCAACGACGAACTATGGCCACAGCCAGTCAAGTTAAGTCGTGTCACCCCTTTCCTTGACACTTGACATTGTACCATATGCATGTTAGAGTAGGATGAATTGCATGCTGATTTTTGCATTAAAACTAACGTCATATGATATTTCTCATGGTAGATTAACTACATTTAGATTAAAATTTGCATGTTTGATCTTTCTGTTGATTTTACAGCCTAAAACCAAGCATGAGTGATCATAAGACACTGTAGAAACATGTTGCCTCTTGGGTTTAGTCTATGATATGTTCAGGTAATAGGTCTACATCAACCAAGAGATTGTTGGTGTTCTCGTGACCTCCCGTTTAAGTAGCTTCGCCCACTTTTCGATAGATCACATCCTAGTTGGAGCCAGATGTTGCCCACCATTTTGTGGGTGATATCCCTAGGAGATTTTTTTTCTCCAAGATGGTCCTCAGCTAGTAGCTAACAACACCTTGCAGCCACCAAATAGCTCGTTATACCATTTCTCCACCACCTGAGCCAACCATGTGGTCCATCACCCATCTGTAATGATCATATGTTTGATGATGGGCCTCCCAAACCTAAAGGTATGCCTTGTCATTTGGTAATTGAGTATTGTAGTTTACTTATCATGGAAAATTTTGGGCATGGATTAACAGGGGATTCAATAGAAAGAGTGGGCTAGGTTTGTACTCTTGTCCCCTAGACCTCTTTTGGATGTTAACCTTGGACCCTAGTCCCATGGGATCTCTTTTACTGACCTTTGGGCTTTAGGGATGGTACTGCATGGGAAACATTAATTTTGGTTGCGTGGTCCCGCTCCATCATCCACATATATCACTCCCCTTCTGCTCATTATGACTCCATTCATCATTCCTCCCACCTGCGTCCACATTCCTCCACTGGGTCCACAAAGGGTTATCTTTCCCCTCCCCTTTGCCCACACCTTGGGTTGGGCCTCGAATGATGCCTGAAGGTTGATGCAGCTAAATATAAAAGAAAAGGCATAATTGGCCACAGTCAACAGGAAAATGTACCACATAATTCAAAAGATGGTCGGGACAAACACATTTAGCACATGGGAAAAAGCCAATACATGAGCTCTACCCCATTTCCATGGCCATCACCCTAGTTCCTAGAGGCCCTAGATGAACCTCCTCTATCATTCAAGAATCCATGAATGTCCCAACCCTTGGTGGGCAATGAACCGCCCCACTTTAAAGGGGGTATCCACTGCTATACTTTACACATCATGCTCTTATTCCTTGAGCCCTGAGTAGTTAACCAAAGAAAAATTATAGAAGGAAAAAGGAACATGAAGAAGGGTGGAAAAATCAAGGCCGGGGTAACTCATGTAACACGATTGCTCCCTCCTATACATTATTTACCCAAGTGTGGCTTCCCTTTGTTAGCTACCCTTGTACTCTGGCACGTGGCCCAGGATTGCCCCTTCATCCCCTACTCTGTTCCATTACTTTATCACATGCCACCAACATTTGAAGGATGTACCAAGGAAATACTATCTCCTCTAAAAGTAGAAACCGCCTAATAAGGTGCTTGGCTAACCCCCCTTGGAGCTTGGAGACATTAGCACATGCCAAAGCTCACTATGGAAGGGCATGCCATTATGAACTGTCCACCTGTTGTCCATGGTTTGAAAAAATCTTTAACTTGATTTCTTTAATGACTTGGTTTACTGGAAGGCAAGGAGACACATTGGATCTTGTGCAAGATTGCAGATGGTCTCCATTTTGGGTTTGGTCTCCCTATATGGGGTCCTAACCCTCCAGAGGGCTACATTGCCACATGTAGGGTGTGTGTAGAGAGCCATGGGCCTCCATAGCAGAAGACAACATTCTAAGGATCCCCAAAGTCATTTAGAGATTGCTCGAGGTTCACCTATTGGACAAGGAAGATGCACCTGGTTCACCATGCCCAACCAGCTCACAGTTACATCATGCACTTGGCAGATGACCCAGGACCTGTATGATGATGTGGCATCACTTATACCATCACTCGAGCCCTTGCAGATGGTCTACAGGCATCCTCGATCTGTTTGGAGACCCATGAGGACACTTGTGCGCCCCCACACCCATTTGGGAGCACCACATGTTTATTGTTTGGAGAACAAGGGGCCTGTTACCACTCAATCCAGCAGGGGCCCTAAAAGGGGACCCTAAGAGGTCAACTGTTAGGCTAAGGGAAACGATGGAGGCTTAGCCCACTGTCACCACAACTATGTCTCCTTGTTCTTTACGAACTTTCACCGATGGGAGGAGTCTCGGTAGTATAGGACATCAGGGGAATTTTGAGGTCTAAAATGGGCCTCCTAAGGAAATAATAAAATCAATAAAATAATATTTATGAATTTTCATTTTACTTTTTGCACCACAATCCATGTAACCATGGTTAAATTCAATTGAAAAGGTGTACAAAAATAAAATTAATAAAAAAATTGTATTGATGTGACTATAAATAAGAATGAGTTTTTCACCCGCAGGGGCATGGTCTAGTGGCCAGCAAACGCGCTGTTAAGGCATTCGTGCTGTTAAGCAGGTCACAATTTCAAGCCTCATCTAAACCGGTATCGTTCTTGTAGGCTGGGCGGTCCCTGGGAGGTTATAGTGGTAGCCGGGGGGTTTGACCCCGCGCCTCACATGTGAAAGCCATTCGCGGTTGCCGATTCCTCCGACTCACAAAAAAAAGAATGAGTTTTTCAATAAAATGTCATTATCATTGAACAACTAATGTGTTTGTCCTTTGTACTTAAAATAAATTATAAATATAAATGCATAAATTCTTAATTGTATAATATACCAATGTTGCACAACTCATACTCGTATAAGACTCGTCCGACCATTGACTCGTCGACTCGTATAAGACTCGGGAACGACCCTTATAAAACTTGTATAAGACTCGTCAAAATGCAAAAAAAAATTAAAATATGGTAAATTTTAAGCAGAAAAAGAAACTAATGATAATTCAAGTCCTTATAAGTTATAAAAACCACAATATATGCAATAATTCATAACATCTTATATCTATAAAAGTACAACATAGCATATTAGATTTTTGTAAGCAAAACATTTAGATACTGAATAAGAAAAGGAATCATGATTCCATAATTAAAATAAAAAATGTCATCCAGTTCAAAATTCAAATACATATGCCATAAATGATAAATGATTGTCTCATAACAATCTTGAGTCTCATCACTCATGGACGACCACGCCTATAATAAGCCCTCGTGGAGCTCATGGTAGCATCGAAAGGCTGAAGCAACTGTGAGGCAGGTGTATTGGGAGTCTCCATTTGAGATGGAAAACTAGAGAGATCCTCAGTCTCTTCATCAAGCCAACTCAAATCATGGGGCTCCTCCTCCACAACCCAATCAGAATCTGAATCAATAGTATCCAATAAAATTGGATCTGTATCCTTTGGTTGCACTTGTTTTGTGAGCATTCGAAGGTTGTAGTAGATGAAAACCAACTTCTCCAACCTCTCATGCTCCAACTTGTTTCTCTTTTTGCTATGGATGTGCTCAAAAATTGACCAATTGCGCTCACAAAAAGAAGCACTACAGGGTTGACTCAGAACTTTGATGGTGAATTCTTGTAATTGCGGTACCTCAGAGGCACAATCTATCCACCAATGAGCTGTAAAAAAATAACAACAAAGATTATCAGTTTGCAATGCCAAACATATAAAAGAGAACTAGTAAAATTACAAGCTAAGTTCTAACAATTTTCACTTACAAGGCATTTTCTTGTCCTTGAGACGTTGGCTTGAGCTGAATCCAAACATGCCAGATGCTTCCTTGTACATATCTCGTTGTAGGTTGATTTTGTCTTGAATATCTACATCCGGGAACATCTTCTCAATGCATATCATGACACCTCTCATCACCTCGGGATCTCTTTGAATGTTAGACCCCTCATTATAGAATAAGCTCGGATTGAGATATGCTCTTGCTGCATGCAATGGTGAATGTAGTTGTCTGTCCCACCTGCAATCAATAATTTGCCATATAGGGAGATATTTAGATTCATCTCCCTTATAGAAAGTCTTGATGGCCTCTTTGGCCCTATCCATGCCCTCATAAATATATCCCATTGGAGGTTTCTCTCCATCCATCAATCTCAAGACTTTCACAAGGGGCTTAGTGAAGCTGACAATCTCAGTGACTTTGTCCCACAAACTATCACCAAAGATAGATGCTTTCACAGACAATGCTTCTGGTTTTGTGCTATCTTTCCAAAATACACATTGTTGACTACAAAACATTCTTTGTAAAGCTTGGTACTGATACAAAAGGCTTTGGAGGGAAAGAAAGTTTGTAGCAAACCGTGTGACAGTTGGGCGACTAAGCTCACCCTGTGTGAATTCCCTCATAAGGTTCAACACCCAAGCATGATTATAAATATACTTGGTAATTTGCTTGCATTCTTGCACAACATCCTGCACCCACTCCAACTTCCCAATATCCTCTAGTATCAAGTCTATGCAATGGGCAATGCATGGAGTCCAAAAAATCGTGGGATATTTGGCACAAAGAAACCTTCCAGCTGCTACATAATTTGCTGCATTGTCCATGATTACTTGGACAACATTTGCAACCCCAACTTCCTCCACCACATTAGCCAACAATGTAAAAATCAAATGTGCATCTTTTACATTTGCAGATGCATCAATGGATTTTAGGAACATGGTTCCTTTAGGGCAAGCTACAACAAAATTTATTATTGTTCTACCCCTCTGATCTGTCCACCCATCAGACATAATTGTACAACCTGTAATTTTCCATGAGCTTTTAATGTTCTCCAATTGTTCCTTGACACACTCCAATTCCTCATCTAGCTCTTTCCCCATAAGTGCATTATAAGATGGGGCTTTGTATCTAGGGCCAGCACTTGCAATGGCATCCACCATGGGCTGATAAAAATATGACTTTGCATAGTTGAATGAAAGACTGTTATGATACCAAAACCTCCTCACTGCCATATCTGCCTCCTTCCTCTTCTTTTCATTAAAACTATCCAAGGTTGGTTGACATCCTGGAGTTGTACGAGGAGTGAAGAAAGAAGAGGTTATACTCCTGTTTGCTACAACACTTGAAGAGGAGTTACCAATACCCGAACTTTCAATCTGTGTTTCATTAAGATGAAGATCTACCTATCCCAACAATCTCATTCTTCCTTCTTGCCCTCTTAGAAGTTTTTTTTTTAATGGCTTCCAAAGCTGCTGCCATTTCAGTAGTGACTTCATTAGGGCAATTTTGACAACATCCCACACCATTCCCAGGAATTCTAGCTAGGTGGTATTTTAGCCTGTTTATTCCTGCATGCATTGTGGCATTGCAATAATTGCACTTCACATGGTGGTCATTATCGGCAATGATTCGTTGACCATATGCCCATGCTGGATCACGAGACTTTCTATACCCTTTTGGTAGCATGGTGACGAAATCTGGAAGAAAAAAATTAAATTTTTAAAATCTAATTCATATTTTTTAATTTTTTTTGGTTTTTTGGTTATTAATTTTTTTTTAATTTGCAATTTTTTTTGGCCCTGTGGCTGAGTTTCTCAGCCACATAAAGCCGCTGCGTGGCTGAGAAACTCAGCCACAAGGCCTGTAGGCTCAGGAGGCAGACCGTAGGCCCTGTGGCTGAGTTTCTCAGCCACACAACGACCCTGTGTGGCTGAGAAACTCAACCACAGGGCTTGCGTGCTGAGGAGGCAACCCGCAGGCCCTTGTGGCTGAGTTTCTCAGCCACATAGGGCCGTTGTGTGGCTAAGAAACTCAGCTACAAGGCCAAAAAAATTTGCAAATTGCAAGTGAACAAAAAATAAATAAAATTGAATTGATTAGTTACCTGTGCTGAAACTTCGCCTATGCTGTGACTCTACCTGTGCTGAAACTCCGCCTGTGCTGTGACTCTGCTTGTGCTGAAATTCCGCCTGTGCTGTGACTCTACCTATGCTGAAACTCCGCCTGTGCTGTGACTCTGCCTGTGCTGAAACTCCCCCTGTGCTGTGACTCTGCCTTGCTATTACTATGTGCTGCTACTCCACCAGTGTTCACTTCACTAGTGCTGCTACTCCGAAAGGGAGAGAGGTGCTTATAAAACATTTCCTTCCCTCCAAATTCCCTTTTCCTCCACCTCATTTCAAAAAAAAATAGAAAAATAAAAAAAATTGAGAAAAATCCAAAAAAAATGCTTTTTGTTGTGGGACGGGTCTTATAGGGGTCCGATACGGGTGCTATGAGAAACCCGCGGGTCTTATGCGAGTAAGCGGGTTTAATGCGAGTTTGCGCGGGTAAGGGTAGAGAGCACGGGTTCTATGCGAGTGACCCGGCTCGCTATATAACCCGCAGGTACCCGCAGGTCTTATACGAGTGGTGCTTCACTGTAATATACTATTAATTAAATTTTATATTATCTAAATTATATAATAACATGTAAGTAATACACTATATAAAAATAAAATAAAATAATATAATAAATGTAATTTATTATTTTATGTAATTTTTTATATTACATATTGAATTGATTTGATTTATAACATAAGAAAAAATAATATATAATATAAAATGAATATGATATATATTCTATAACATTTAGATTATTTTTCATAATATTATATATAATATATATAATATTAATATAATCATAATGAAATTAATTTAGTTGTATTTAAAATTTTAAAAAAAAAGTATTGAAATAGATTTAATTTATATTTATAAGTATAATATAAGATTTGTATACATTGAAATTTTAGACTTTTTTTGCCCCAACTATGTTGAACCTAATAAACCTTTTTTAACATACAAAATTAATGTACATTTTTTCATCAAACAAAACTAATATACCTTTTTTCTTTAATTTTAATTTGTATTGTTATTAATATTATAATAATGTTATTCATAGATTTGATTTATCATAAAATTACAAGGTTATATTTTTATTTATTTTGATTTCTTATGTATAATATATATGTATAGATATTAACTTATAATTAATTTGAAATTATAATATTAAATGAAGATGAATATATAATTTAAAAATAAATATATGAAAATATACAAATATAATATTATTGAAAAATGTGTAAAGACATGAAGGTTATGTAAGGATATGCATTGTTTCTTTCAAAAAATATGAAATGACAATAATAATATTTTATTCAAAAAGTGTTAAATGACATTTATTATTAGTACTTTACTTTATGACTTTAAAAATACTTAGAGCACTACCATGGTTAACAATGAATTTTTATCTACCATTGAGAATGTAACAAGTAAGTACATTTAACTCAAGTAATGCCATCTCAACTATTGGGGATGATGTCATCCCCTAAAATGTGATTGGTTCTCATAAAGTGAATTTTGGTTGTACATTTTCCTTAGGAGGCCCATTTTAGACCTCAAAATTCCCCTAATGGTCTCTTGTAAAGTGTATGTCAATGGATAGATAATGAGTGACCCTGAAAAACCCTTTCCCTAAGGTGGATTGAAGAATTGAGATTGCTTGCTCTTTAACCAAGGGGCTTGGTCCACTAGGGGTGAGGGATGAGAATTAGAGGGTTGAGGTAGAAAGAATAGGCTTATAGATGAGGTTCCCAATCCCTAAAATCCTTTGGGAACTTGGATTCCCAAATGGCCTTTGATAAATAATCTTTGATGAGAAGCGGGACCACACGGGCCAAGTTGACCCATTCCGTGTTCGGGGATAGAATATAACAACCAACAGTGTTCCTATCTTGGACAAGGTGAGGGGAAAGAATCAGAAAATAATATTCACTTCAAAAGGTTAAATTGATCCTATTGAGGTCTACCCTTTGGGATGCCTAGGAAGATTTCAGTCCTAGAGCTAGGGCTCAAGATTCCCAGAGATCCCACTGTGAAAATGGCTTGAAAATTTATGGAGAGGGAGGGGACCCACCAACACAGTAGCTTGTGGGAGATCGAAATTTTTTCTTGGTTAAATTCCTTGGAAATTGATGCCCTAGGTGACCCTTGAGGGTTAGACCCTTGAAAAAGTAAAAAAAGGGCAAAATTATGGATAAAATGATCACCCTTCTATGGATCCGTGCCTTAGTTCAGTTGGGGAGATGGAGTCTAGGATGACTAATGAGTAAGAACTTGGTTTCTTGGTCAAGGAGGCTTGAAAAATCAACTTCGTCCAATATTGGTGTAGGGAAAGAATAAGAGAATTTTAAGCATTTATACTTCCTGCAAAGAGTGCAAGCTTATCGAGAAAACATATCTCTAGGACATTTCATTCATATGACATTGGCCCATACAACAAAATTTTCTTAAACATGCTCAATTCCACATTACATTCATGCAACAACTAGCCCTAGTTATAGCGTAAATCATCAATATGCAACAACAAGAATAATATCATCAAAACCACTTACAATGCCATAGAGTATATACAACCAGCAACTCATTGCAATAACTTATAAGGATTAGAATTGTCATTAGTTTATCGCATATATTGTGGTTTTTATAACTTCATGGATCCCTAGCACTGGTCGTTGATTGCTCATGTTCCACCTTTGGATGAGGATGGTGTTCCAAGGTACAAAGGATATCTCCCGTTGCAAAGGGAGGGCTTATGTCAACATCCTAGTCCTTACAGATGGTCTACATGCATTTTCAATCCACTTAGAGACCCATGAGGATATCCTTGTGCCCCCACACCCACTTGGGAGCACCACAGGTTTTTGCTTGGAAAACAAGGGGCCAACCCCTTGTCCATTACGTTTGCAGTCCATTCTACATCATGGCACCCCGTGGACTTCATTAGGCCTCCTTAAAGGCCCAACAACTCACTATATTGATCATTCTGCCCTTTTGAGAGGCGTATTCCTATTTTATTGAGCTATTTTGGTGGGCTTGTCACCAAAAGTATTGTTATTATGCACATTATTTTATTTTAGGGGCTTAATTAGGTCAAATTCGCTAAATTAAATTCATTAGAGATTGTATACATACAGGTGAGGTGATTCATTTTCATCATCATCACTTGGATTGGGTTATTTTCTCTTGTGAGATTTTCGCTATCCCTTTGCGAGGACGAGTTTGGATGTTATGGATGAATTTTGATGTTTGGATATCTCTCTTGTCATGGAGCTTCATTATTGGCATAATTTGATGATTGGATACACTCTTTTGTACATGTAAGTGCTCTTTTCATGCTTATTCTTGTTATTTACTTTGTCACATGAATGTTGTTGGGATTTTTTCTATACAAGTCTGAAATTTACTGCTTTTCCATATGAATTAGTGGAAATTGTGATCTTTTATAGCATTGCATCATGTCGTGGACCATGTATGAATGGGTGAATTTTCCTAGAGATAATTTGGGATAAATAAATCGAAGTATAAAGTCCTTGAAGGAGTTGCTCTCATGCCCTAATGCCATGCGAAGTTGTTTTAAGGCCTCCTTGATTGGGTGAATTCTTTCCAAACCATAAATTCTCCTTGACTCCATCTCTCCCAGGACAAGGCACTAATCCTCCATAGGTGATCACTTTCAAAGCTTATTTTTCTCACCTTCCCCTCCTTTTCTAGGCCTACCGTCCATAGGTCACCTAGGGCATCACTTTTCTCACGATTTAGCCATCAAAATAATTCGATCTCTTTCCCACAACTGCACTGGTGTGTCCTCTAGAGGCCCTCCAAATTTCATGAAATTCTGACGGTGGGATCTTTAGATATTGAAATCCCTAGCCCATGGATTGTCTCTTGCCCTAGGTTTCCCTTTCGTAGTGACCTCATTTCGATCATTGCACTTTATTTCAAGAATATTTGTTCATTGACCGTCTTCTCTTCCACAATTAGGTCAATCCCCTCCTTGGTTGATCAACTCCATGCCCTTGACCTAGTTTTGGTTCTGCATGGCTTCATGTGGTCCCACAACCTATTAACGCCAATTTCAAAAAGATCACATAAAAGCCAAGTCTCCATAAATATCTCTAGGTCTATGAACCATCTTAACAAAGCATACTCTCAAAGCCTATCCCTAAGGATCTTCTCAGCCCTTCCTAGAGATCCCATCACCTTGCTTCCAAAGAAAGCAAGCCATACAATTGAGTCTCTCTTGTGAATGGGCATTGGAAATCACCTTTCATCATTTCATTGACATATCCATTGTCGTGATTCCTCTCATACCGAGTCTCCTCCCATCGATGAAAGTCCATAAAGAGCAGGGAGCCTTAGCCACGGTGACAGTGGACTATCCCTTCATTGTTGCCATTGACCTAGTAGTTGCTCCATAGGATCTCGATCCCCTCCTAGGACCCCTGCTAGTTTGAGTGCTAACAAGGCTAAAAATTAATCCCCCTAGTAAGGTGAGAAAACAAAATTACAGTCAAGATCAATCAATGTTCCAGATCACCCCTTTATCCATGCTAAATGCCCAAAACAAACAAGTATAAGCACCCGATTGCAAAATGATCGAAGTATCATTTGAAAGCATCTCACGTTCATCCAAGTGTAAATGTGGAATGGTCAAAGGTACATCAATAATGCAAATGGTAGAGGCACATGGCATATCATTGTCAAATAGTAGCTGGAAGGGGCTACTAGCTAGTTGGCTATCCAATTTGCTATCAAATAGATGATAAAAGTTTTCTCCCATGGGGTTACCCATTTTGGTGGGTAACAGGGTCTCTCTGATCCAAGGCTTTGACCAAGATGATATATCAAGGCCTCCCCATTTTCAAGTATTCTCTTGATGAAATCATTACAGAGTGCATTGTCCCCTTTGTGACAGTTGATGACTGGATGGGGAGTGCCCCTCTTCTTCTCTCTCCCTTCATTTTGCTTCTAGCTTTAGCATATATTGATGTCTAAATTTTATGCTTGACATGGTCTTGTATCTTCGTTACATTTTATGTGGCTTTTTTTCTTCTTTTGATAGAGTACTAATAGGATTTTCTTTTGCTCCTTCAGTATGTATTTACATTGGTTGTACTTTTGAGTCTCATTGGCCTACTTATTGTGGTCATTTGTTGGACATTAATACAATTACCCAAGTTTATTTAAACTTTTGAGTTCGTGAAATACATGATTTAATTTTCCCACATAATGAATAATATGCAATCAAGATAAAACTACCATGATAGAATATACTTGAATAGTGTTCACTACTCAAGTGTTTGCTTTTGCACTTTCACAATGTATTTACATTGGTTGTAATTTTTGTGAAAATTTCTGAATATCTCAAACATAAACCCTACTGTTAATTTTCAGATTTACTTCTCCTACTTACATTAAGTTATTAATGTGAAATATTCAGCATTAACATCGAAGTAAATACATCAACAACCTACACATATAGATCTAAACTGAATACATGCACAATGACAAAGTGACACAAGGATTTTCTAGACAATTGTCCCCGGAAAAACCCAATGCGGGAAAACCGATCTTCTGGCTGCTGGAGGGTTTTATTATTATGTAGATTCTAAGTACAACCAATCTGAGTACCAACTGGTTGACCCGACAGAGAAATAAATTGCAACTATACCTTTGTTCTGGACACAGAAAAACTGACTGATTCACACCCTCAAACGGGATTTATAGAACTCAACCATTTTCAGTCTTTAGAAACCCCAACGCTACTCTGAATCCCTCTGCGTCAGCTTTGCTAGCCTGCGTCAGCCCCTGCGCTACTCAAGAAGGGCCTGCATCACCCCAGACTGGGTTATGCTGCCCTAGCGTTGCCCTAGCTGGGCCTGCATCTGCCCTGCTGGCCTCCTACTGCCTCTATGCTGCCCTTTCTGGGCCTGCGTAAGCTCTGCGTAGCCCCTAAAGCCTCTGCGCTGCCCATGCTGGGCTGTGGATGCTGCCCTCTCTGGGCTGCTCAGTCCGCTGCTTCTCTGCCTCTTGTTGCACTCTTGGCCTGGGATCAAACCATCCCTCTCGCCAATACTACCCCTTGCTGCAGCTGAAACACTTATGAAATTCTTAACAAACCACACCCTAGAATTTCAGCTTAGTCTCAGTGCTCTGCCACTGTGTGTGTCTTCTCCAACTAACCCCAAGCCCTTTTCTTATACTTTTCTCGTTGAAAGATCAATGGATGTGATCTAATCTTGAATCGACGGCTAAGATTAAAAGAAAACTTGATCCATGTGACTTAAGTCATTTTCATCACATGTTTAATTTAATTAACTTTAATTTTTTAATTTTCCTAAGTTAGACTTAGGGTCCTCATGTAAAAAGATTAATTAATTAAATATCTCTTAAACATGATGGAATTTCTCAAATCCATTTTTGAGTCTTGAAGATCTCATGTACTCTAGTCCCTCCACAAAGTTTGGGAGCTAGAGCACATCCGATGCTACCCCATCATTCCGAAAATCTCAACACTCCCTCTTAGCGAGGAATGTGCTCTAGCACAACAATACTTCACCCCGAAGTTCTGCACTGATCTCTGGTGTGGGTCTCTGCGCTGATGCTTGGCCTGCTGCCCTTCATCACTGCGCTGGAGCTGCTCTCCCGTACTTCTGCACATGACACTGACACTGCCACTGCCACATCTGTACTGCAACTCCCTCTCATTATGTTGCATCGTGTTGTCAACTGTTGCATTGCAACTCAGTTGCTGAGAGTAAGCAATTGAAGTTCTCCTGCCCAATTTTTGACAGACAAGTCAATTGGGTTGCATCCTCATCACTGAAGCTCCATAGGCTGGTCCTCTGTGCTGTCATCTAGAGGCTGCGTAAGAAGACCTCCTCTGCGTTGAAGTCCCCTATGCTGCTGCTGCACTGCGCTTTCCCCCTGAAGCCTCTGCGCTGCTGCAACGCTGCACTGCGTAAGCAAGCCTGCTCTGCGCTACTGAAGTCACATCAGCCCCTCTGCGCTACTACTACTACATCTACACTGCGCTACTCCCTCTCAGCGTCTAGCTCTGCCTTTGCTCCATCCGTGATCTTCTACACCCATTGCTCCACTTGTCCCGCTACCGTCTTAAGGCTCACGTAGCTCATGTGAAATTTTCAGATCTGGAACTTATTACTGCAGTGATTGATTTATTTCGCCTACTTATTAGATAAGTTATTTACAAATGCTTCAGTAAATTTTGAAATAAACACAGCTGCAGTACTTCACTCTAATCAAAAGCAGAAGAATAGAAATAACACATATAGCACAATAGAAACAACCATACGAACACAGTTATTTTTGGACAATGTCTCTCGGAAAATCCCAATGTGGGAAAACCAGTGAAGTAGATGAGGGTTTGTATTTATCTTCAACAATGAAAAGATCTTTTACAGAAGTCTTGGCGAGCAAAATAAAATAGCATACACCTGGTATGAATTTTACGAACACTCCGAAAGTATTCCCAACACACAGGATGTCCTCCTACACCCTCTGCGTCGTTTTGTGTAGCCTCTCTGCGTAGTCCCTCCCTATCCTGCATAATTCTGCGTGGAGGGCTTGATGCTGCTGCTCATCACTGCCTTCCCTTCAGCCTTCTGCCTTCTGCTTCTCTGTCTACCGACTTCTCCCTCCTCCTTCTGTCTCTGCAATCCTGCCTCTACAAACTCACCCACTGAAATCGAATTCTCTTACTTCAGAATCGATTTCCTTTGGGTATTGAGACTGTGCCCGGCTTGATTTCCAAATGAACCACAAGCCTCTTCTTATAGTCTTCTCGCTGATGAATCAACGGCCAAGATTACAATGTTCCACCGAGTTTCCAGGACGGGGAAACGCTGGAGCGAGGATATGCACAAGGGGGACGTATATAAGCAACCCAAAAATTTAGGGAAATTTTGGGGAAACGGACTTCAGAGCCATAAAAATTATAAAGTTATTAAAATTTTAATATATAAAAATAAAAAAATAAAATCCCAACAATATGTCAATAACTAAATTAGTAGATAGTAAATCTTATTAATTAAGAAATGCACGTCTAAATATGATCATCATTTCGTATTAGACTATTGTGAAGTAAAATTATCATTTGACATTTTTGCAATCATCAATGTAAATCTAAAAATAAATTACTAAATTGAATCTATCATTTGACATTATGCAATGTTCCATCTAAATTCATCACTTGGAAATGGGCATTAATATTATGCAAGGTACATCTAAATTAAATTCATCATTTGAAAATTGAAAGCAGCAATGCACATCAAAAATTAAATTCATCATATCACAATGACATTTGAAGTCTAAAAACCATAGAAAACTGAACAAAAAATAAACATAGAAAGCAACGAAATACAAAAATTGTTTTTTTTAATTGTTACTAGCATAAAATTTCGGGGGACACGTCCCTCTTGCATCCCCCCTGCATCCTCTCGTCCCCCCCACAAGAGAGACACATTTTGTCACCAGAAAAACGCCCCCTAGAGTTTCCCCAAGTTTTCCAAAAAAGGGGATGTGGGGAAAGTTTCCCCATCTCGGGAGCGTGGGGGAGCGGAGAAGCGCGTCCCCCACCCTAGGGGACGCGTCCCCGTGGAACACTGCAAGATTATATCTTTAATCAATGGCTCAGATTAAAAGATGACTTGATCTTCGTTTTCTAGAAGATTCACACTCTACTTTATTAATAACATTTAATTATTTAATTTTCCTAAGTTTAGAGTTAGGGTCTACATTAAAATAATTAATTAGATCCAAGTGGAATTTCCACAAATGATTTATGGGTTCTCTGGATAACTATTGTCCAAGCCTCTCCACCAAATTTGAGACTTGGAACACTTCCCGATGCTATAAAATCAACACTCCCTCTTAGAAAGGAAAGTGTTCAAGAAAGGTACCAACTGTACTGCTCTGATTCTAGAACATATGTTGCATTGTTGATGTCCTGGTTTTTGCCCCTCATCTCTACGTTGTTGCCCTCTGTACTGTCGCTTGTGACACTATCTCTGTCACTGCCTCATCCGTACTGCAGCTCCCTCTGACTCTGTAGACCACCCGTTCCTCTAATGGAAGGGGTTCTCGACCATCCCCATCTTCTCTCTGAAGTAAGTGAACTTAATCTTACTCAGAGCCTTGGTGAGGATAACTGCCACCTGTTCCCCTGTAGGAGTGTACCTCAACTGCACAGCTCCCCGTTGGACATTATCCCTGATGAAGTGGCACTGAATGTCAATGTGTTTCGACCGGTCATGAAACACAGGATTCTCAGAGAGCTTGATGCAACTCTGATTATCACACCCAATCCTGGTCGGTTCCATCCCCTTCTTGAGTAGGTTCAAAATTAATTTACGAAGCCATATGGCCTTGCACGAAGCTGTGATTGTTGCCATATACTCTGCCTCAGCTGAACTTAGTGCGACGGACTTCTATTTCCTATTGCACCATGAGGTCATTCCTAATCCAAGACTGAAACAGTGCCCACTGGTACTTTTCCGATCCACTGTGCTTCCAACCCAATCTGCATCTGTAAACCCACTCAACTGGACCTCATTGCCCTTGGTGTACTTCAATCCATACTCGACTGTCCCCTTCAGGTATCTGAGAACATGTTTGGCTACTACCCAGTGAGCCCTCCTTGGTTCCACCATGAACTAACTGAGGATATTCACTGCATAACAGATGTCTGGTCTAGTATTGACCAGATACATCAATGATCCGATGAGCTGCCTATACAAGGTGGGATCAGCCTCATCATCCTCTATTGTGTCTATATTCTTCCAGTTTATAATCATTGGTGTGGTCTACAGTTTTCCATCTGAAACCTCTTCAGAATCTCTGTAGTGTATCTTCCTTGCCCAAGGAATATTTCTCCCTTCTGCTACCAGATCTCCAAACTGAGAAAATAGTGCATCTGCCCAAGATCCTTCATGTCAAATTTAGTAGCCAGATTTTCCTTGCAGTCCTTAATGAGCTTAGATAATTAGTAAGAAACAGATCATCTACATATAATACCAGGATTATCGGCTCATTGCCTACTCTCAAGTAGTAGAGATTGGGATTTGCGTCACTCTTGATGAAACCCATCTTCTGCAAATAGCTATCAATTCGCCCATACCATGCTTTGGGGGCTTGTTTTAGACCGTACAAGGCTTTCTTAGGCCTGCAAACATGAGTCTTCTACTCATGTGTCTCGAAGCCCTCTACCTATTCTATGTACACTTCCTCCTCTATCACCCCATTTATGAACGTTGTCTTGACATCCGTCTAATGAATCTCCCATCTCATCTGCGCTGCTAGAGAGATGACAAATCTAATAGAAGTGTAGCGAGCTACAGGGGCGAAGGTTTCCTCATAATCGATCCCTTCTTTTTGTGCATACTCCTTAGCCACAAATCTGGCCTTGAACTTCTCTATGCTGCCGTCTGTAGCATACAAGATCTTGTAGATCCACCTTGATCCTACAACTGATCCGTCATGTGGCCTAGGGACTACTTCCCAGACATCGTTTGTCATGATGGAGCTATACTCCTCCACCATGGCATCTAACCACACCTAATGCTGAGCTGCCTCCTGAAAGCTAGAGGGTTCTCCAACCTGAGCTACCAGAGCCTGGTGTCTGTCAAGTTGCCTCTGTACACTCTTCCCATCTCTAGGGGCTCCAACAAATTCTTCTGCATCCTTCAAAATTTTTTAGAGTTCTCTACTCGATCTTCCACTGGTGGTGGGCGATCTTACCTGCTCTCCTGCCTGCTCTTCTTCGGAGGAACTCTCCTCAGAATCCTTATGCCATGGAGAGGCACTCGACCCATCCTCTACAGGACGTTGAGACTGTACAAGTGGATCCTCCTCAGCCTGCATATTTGTAGCCATTTCCCGGGATCTTCTGAAGGCTCTCTCCTCCATGAATTTAACGTCCCGCCTTACTACGATCTTCCTATTTTCTAGAATATAGATGTGATATGTCTTCGCATTTTCACTGTAGCCCACAAGATAACCCTTTTCTGCAGTCTGATCCAACTTCTTCCTCTTCTCATTTGGAACATGGCAATACACCATGCTGCGAAATATCCTAATATGACTCACCTCTGGCTTGCTGCCTGTGAACACAATCTCAAGAGTTACCTTCCCCAATGCTCTATGGGGTACTCTATTCTGCAAATACGTCGTTGTATTGCAGACTTCTGCCCACAAAAATTTGGGCATATCTTGGTCATATAACATTGCCCTTGCAACTTCTACAATGATTTGGTTCTTCCTCTCTGCAACTCCATTCTACTTTGGATTGTATGGAGTTGTTCATTCTCCCTTAATGCCTTCCTTTGCGTAGAAACTGGTGAAGTCTTTATCGATATACTCTCCACCATTATCTGACCGTAGCTTCTTGATCTTCTTTCCTGTTGAATTTTCTACAAGAGCCTTGAATTCTTTGAAACGTTCAAAGACTTCATCTTTGGTTTTGAGGAAGTAGTTCCAAGTCTTCCTGGAATGATCATCAATAATGGTAGCAAAATAATTTGCACCACTGAGAGCAGTTGTGGACATTGGACCGCAAATATCTGAGTGTATCAACTCCAATACGCTCTTGGCCCTGCTGTTGCTTCTCGAAAATGCTGCTTTAGCATACTTCCCTAGTACGCATCCCCTGCAGACTTCATCTCTCCTTGTGCTGAGTTCTGGAGCTCCTATGACAGTCTTCTTGAGAATCTTCAAGGCTCCATGATGTAAATGCCCCATCCTTCTGTGCCATAATTCATTCAGATCTCTTTCGTCTGTACTGCCAATCAGAGCCATTGGGGATTCAAGATGGAGCTTATATAGTTTATGGCTCCTCACTCCTATTTGTGTCTTCTTGTTCCAGCTAGGGTGTTTGACATAAACTTTGTTTCTAATAAAGTATACGTCATAACCCTTGTTTTGGAGCTGAGACACTGAGAGAAAATTCATCCCCAACCCTGGTACATGCAGAACGTTTGTGGCCTGAATCTTGTTGCCAGCTTCTATCTGAAATATTATGGTACCTCTTCCAACTAGGGTACACTTGGCCTTGTTTCCCATTGTAATCTAGAAATTCATCTGTTCCTCTTGGTAGCTCGAAAAGAATTTTCGAACTCCCGTCATATGAGCAGATGCTCCACTGTCAATATACGAAACACCTGGAGGAGCCATGCTTGACACACAAGCGAGATCCTCCTCTAGTCTGGATGCCAGCACAGTCATGTCATGTTCCCTCTGCGTTTCTAAGTGCTCTGGAGGACTGCGTGAGTCCTTCTGACTACGTGAACCGTTCCGAATGTCGGATCTTTGGTCCATAGCAGATCCTCCCTTTCTGTCTTTAGCCTTTTGCTCTAATACCATGTGAAATTTTCAGATCTGAAAATTATTACTGCAATGATTGATTTATTTCGCCTACTTATTAGATAAGTTATTTACAGATGCTTCAGTAAATTTTGAAATAAACACAGTTGTAGTACTTCACTCTAATCAAAAGCAGAAGAACAAAAATAACACATATAACACAATAGAAACAACCATATGAACACAGTTATTTTTGGACAATTGTCCCCAGCAAAACCCAATGTGGGAAAACCGGTGCAACAAATGAGGGTAGGAATTTATCTTCAGCAATGAAAAGATCTTTTACAAAAATCTTGGCGAGCAAAATAAAATAGCATAGACCTGGTATGAATTTTCCGGACACACTCCGAAAGGATTCCCGACACACAGGATGTCCTCCTACACCCTCTGCGTCATTTCACGTAGCCTCTCTGCGCAGTCCCTCCCTGGACTACGTAATTTTGCGTGGAGGGCTTGATACTATTGCTCAACACTGCCTTCCCTTCAGCCTTCTGCCTTCTGCTTCTCTGTCTGCCAACTTCTCCCTCCTCCTTCTGTCTTTGCAATCCCGCCTCTACAAACTCACCCACTGAAATCGAATTCTCTTACTTCAGAATTGATTTCCTTCGGGTACTGAAAATGTGCCCTGCTTGATTTCCAAATGACCCTCAAGACTCTTCTTATAGTCTTCTCGTTGATGAATCAACAACCAGGATTATATCTTTAATCAATGGCTCAGATTAAAAGAAGACTTGATCTTCGTTTTCTATAAGATTCACACTCTGCTTTATTAATACCCTTTAATTATTTAATTTTCCTAAGTTTAGACTTAGGGTCCACATTAAAATAATTAATTAGATGCGAGTGGAATTTCCACAAACGATTTCTGGGTTCTTTGGATAACTGTTGTCCAAGCCTCTCCGCAAAATTTGAGACTTGGAACAATTCCCGATGCTATAAAATCAACAGCTCGTACGTGATCCAAGAGTTGGGCTACTCAAGGATCATGCCACCACTCTGTAGGTACTCTACAGATCCATGTCGCCCCACTTTTGTGGTTCATGAGCGCTCATGGCTACGTCATTTTTGGAGCCATCGTCCGCCACAATAGCCTTGGAGCTAGAGGCTTCCTTATCCTTCTTCTTCTGAGGACAGTTGCTGGCGAAATGTCCTAGTTCGTTGCACTGGAAGCACTTGATATTTGACAGATCATGCTTCTTTCTCCCTTGCTACCTCTTTGATGCCAAGGCTGCATCTTCCTCTTCTTCCTTCTTTACTTTACTCGACTCGGTGATGTACTGTCTCTTGGTGATCCGACGGATTTCTTCTTGTCGAAGGATCACCCACATATTGTCCCAGTTGGGAAGGTCCGCTCTTCCCAAGGAACTTTGGACAAAAGTTTCCCAGTCCTCTGTGACTGCATTGAGAGCAGTCGTCACCATGACATCGTCCTCCACTTTCACCCCCATGCGAGTCAGCTGATCCCTGATCGATTGTAATCTAGAAAGAAAAAGGTCGATCTCCTCTCCCTTGTCCATCATGAATAACCTCAACTGATTCTCCAGAAGCATCTTCCTCTAGATGAATCTTCCTTCATATAGTGTGGTTAGAGCTACCCACATCTCATGAGCTGTTTTCTTATCGGCTATGTGCGGAACCACATGATCTTTGACCCTGTCCATTATGAAGCGCTTGGCATGTGTTGTTGCTTCATCATGATTCGCTAGGAGAAGAGCATCATTTGGTGTGGCCAGGACTTTCTCTGCGTGCTCCCTCAAGCCATATGCCTCCATGATTACCAGGATACTGGCCTTCTAGATTGCAGAGTTGGACAGGCCGTCCAACCTATCCTGATCATGTAGTTTGTGAAGTGTCATATGCTAAGAAAATGTATCGGAACGAATCCTCCTCTCTATGCTATAGACTTGTATCTAGGGTCCTTGGTGAGAAATGCACCCTTTGCTCCCTTTGACAACTGACTCCCACTCTTGGAAGTCTTCCAAACAAAACGAATCAACTCTCTTCAATCCTCTGATCAATCTTCAAACTTCTTTGGGTGGAAATATTTTGAGAAGCTGTTCTCCTCCCGCTGGTTGTCAACTCGGCTTAGGCTAAATTATGTACTGACATAATTTTAACCCCACTAGCAACTGCTAAAGGTCTGCAGCATGGCTTCCCGCACTCTGAATCAAGAAACAGCTCTAGGACTGCGTCACCCTAGTTGGTCTCTGCATGAGCAGACAGTCTCAGCCCAACTTCTTCGTTGCCTCTGTGCAATAAGTGTGTGGATCTTCCTAGCCTTCTAGATTGCAAAGTTGGACAGGCCATCCAACCTATCCTGATCACGTAGTTTGTGAGGTGCCATCTGCTTAGAAAATGTGTCGGGACGAATCCTCCTCTCTATGCTATAGACTTGGATCTAGGGTCCTTGGCGAGAAAGGCACCCTCTGCTCCCTCTGACAACTGACTCCCACTCTTGGAAGTCTGCCAAACAAAACGAATTAGCTCTCTTCAATCCTCTGATCGATCTTCAAAATTCTTTGGTTGGAAATCTTTTGAGAAGTTGTTCTCCTCCCACTGGTTGTCAACTCAGCTTAGGCTAAATTCTGCACTGACAGAATTTTAACCCCACCAGAAACTGCTGAAGGTATGCAACATGGCTTCTGGCACTCAGAATCAGAAAACAGCTTCAGGACTGCATCACCCTAGCTGGTCTCTGCGTGAGCAGATAGTCTTAGCCCAGCTTTTGTGCTGCCTCTGCATAGTAAGTGTGTGGATCAACGTGGAGACTGCGTCACCCTGGCCTCTGCGTGGCTCTGCTTCCTTTTGTTGCTATGCTGCCCTCTCTGGTTCGGCTTTCTGCTGATTTCTGCAGCAAATATTCTTCAGTCTTCTTGGTGGAGATCCAGGCTAAATCTGCAATCTCTCCGATACCATGTGAAAATTTCTGAATATCTCAAACAGAAACCCTACTGTTAATTTTCAGATTTACTTCTCCTTACTCACATTAAGTTATTAATGTGAAATATTCAGCATTAACATCGAAGTAAATACATCAACAACCTACACATACAGATTTAAACTGAATACATGCACAATGACAAAGTGACAACACAAGGATTTTCTAGACAACTATCCCTGGAAAAACCCAATGCGGGAAAACCAGTCTTCTGGCTGCTGGAGGGTTTTATTATTAAGTAGATTCCAAGTACAACAAATCTGGGTACCAACTGGTTAACTCGACAGAGAAATAAACTACAGTTATACCTCTGTTCTGGAGACAGAAAAACTGACTGATTCACACCCTCAAACGAGATTTACAGAACTCGGCCCTTTTCAATCTTTAGAAACCCTAGCGCTGCTCTGAAGCCCTCTGCTAGCCTGCGTCAGCCCCTGCGTTGCTCAGGAAGGGCCTGCGTGACACCACACTGGGTTATGTTGCCCCTGCGCCAGCCCTGCTGGCCTCCTGCTGCCTCTGCACTGCCCTTTCAGGGCCTGTGTAAGCTTTGCATAGCCCCTGAAGCCTTTGCACTGCCCTTGTTGCGCTGTGGCTGCTCTGCGTAGCTGTAATATTCCAAACGGGGTATTTCGACAAATTTTGCAGAAAATAAAGGCTGCTCTGCGTAGCTGTAATATTCCAAACGGGGTATTTCGATAGATTTTGCAAAAAATAACTTAGCCGCACATTATGCCGTAAAATCAACATTTACATAACAGAAGATTGCAATGTAAAATAAAAACATATAAAGCACTGCAATCCATTACACATTGAACAGGAAGAATCTCAACATTTTATTATTAACTGGTAAACTGGGGTTACATGCATATCTGACCCAAAATAGCTAAGATGGTAAATTGGCCACCAATTTGGACTGTTGCACTACGCTGGCCTCCAAAACTGAACAACTACACTCTCCCTCCAACAAAAACTGCCACTGAATCCACTGAAAGACAATGAATCACCAATTGAAGATCTGAATGATCCTCACTCCAATATCCCCGAAGCTCTGCGAAACTCCTGAATGAAGTCTCCTTAAGAGAGTTGGGTTTTCGTCCAACACTCACAAATCACCCAAGGATTTTCGTCCTAGGGCTACCAATGGAGTAGAGAACCACGTTCTCAAACCTCTCACACAAGAAAATGATCAAATCCAAGATATCCCTCAATGGCCTCCTCCTCTTCTTTTATAGATCTCATGGATCCTTCTAGAGCCTTATTTTATTATTATTTTAATCATGGAGCACTTTTCCCTCTTATTTTTCAATTAAAATATTCCTTTTTAATGCAGGAAAGAGTAAATTGGCTACCATGTCTCCTCAGGTCACTAAAACTCATGTCCAACCATCCCATCATGTAGGTATTCTCGTCCCGGTTCCAACAAGCCATTACACTAAGGTGTTCTAACATGTATTCCTCCCAGAATGCCACCTTGAGTGTAATTAATTAAGTTAAGCCCAAAAATAACTCAGTTTTCCGAATGTTGTTGGAATGCAACAAAACGAAAGGCAAACTATGCGGATGATGGAATATATCAAGCGAATGCCATCGGTTCTCATAGAAACTCCTCAAAACTCCTCCAAAAAGCCCCTGGGCCAGCTAATGACACCAACCTGTACCTATGACCTGTCTGCTCCCAACTTTGGAAGTCCATCCTAACCTTGTCATAGGTGACACCAAAAAAAGGGATATTACAGACCTCTCGCCCCAAGATTGCTTACCCTCAAGCAATCCAAATATGTGGGCCACCCTGTTGGGCTGATGCAACTAAGACCCCTGGGTGTTGCTATGTTCATGTGTCAAGTCACCCGGAACAGACTCCTCAATGCCAAGATCCCAAACTGATCTCTCACTACACCTGTCATCAATCAACCCTCCCGGATCCCAACGCCACCATGGCCACTCATCATCTAAATCCCATGGCTCGGACTGCACACTGTCTCTAGCTATAACTGCCGCCCCATGAAGCGAGGACCAACTCAGCCACACTCTCCAATCCAACCACCAAACTAGGCCGAGGTCAATCCTGATCTACGGATGTCGAGCTAGTGCTACTGAAATACTGATGGACTGTCGGTCCAAATCCATGGCCCAATGGAATATGTAACATCTCTCTCATCCAAGTGCTCTTGCCGAAATGTACCTGGGACTAAGAATGATACTCTGTCAATAGGATACCAACTCATCAGCTCTCTCCAGTCCAAATCCTGACTCGATCTCATACTAACCTTGCTCTCCTAAAGTCGGGATGGAATGCTGAAGAACTGTCGACCTGTTCCCCACTGCCAACTGGAAGCTGCCGCATCTATCATGTCTAAGGGTCCCTGCTCCATTATGCTCCCTACACAGAAGATCATGCCATCAATAAGATACCAACTCATGATCCCCGCCAATCTATCCCGGAAGAAGAATCAGATTCAGTGACACCTGCATATAGAACAAGTCTGGTGTGAGATCGCCAGTCCATACTCAACTCATGTTGCCCCGTCCCATCTGCCGACGAGATCTGCCTGCAGAAGAAGGCCCCTCTCCCTATAATAGGCCAAAGTGGGGTGAGACATGCTGCAAGCCCCATCGATGTACTCCTGGAGAGTGCTGCTCCCTGAAAGTACTGCAACTCTGCCGACTGCATGTGCGTCTATCTGCATCACATCAATGGGTCTGCCCAAAGATGGATGCTCCACCATCTCCAACAAATCCTCCCTCTCTTGATCAGGGGTGTCATACTCCTGCTGTCTACTAGCCTCCCACAAAACTAACCTATCGACCTCCAGTATCTCCTGAGGATAAGTATTTGCAACTACTGCCACCCTACTAGATGTCCGCACATCCATCTACTCCTCCTCAATGGCTGACCCCAAGGTTAATCGCATATCCACCACTGATTCACTGTGAGCCTCCATCTAGCTCTCCCCCAAAGGACTATCATGCATGATGTGCATAGCCTCCTCCTTAGCTAACCCATGCTCCTCCATATGCTGCTCAGGTTGAATCATCACAAGTGACTCATCATCCTGAATATCTCTCATCGAGTCCCCTGACTGCTCACCCTGCATGCTGGAAGACAAATCTGGCCTATGGTCATCAACTCCACATGACTGCTCATGCTCCCCTGAAGCATCCTCATATGACCCCATGGACTCATCCAAAGAAGATTCCTCATCCTGACATATAGAAGGAATGTCCTCTTGCTCTACCTCTACCACGTCATCTGTATCTCCCATGCATGAGTGGTCAAGTCCCCAAGGTTATTTGCAGATAAAGTAGAGTCCCTTCCTCCTTCCTCGTTCTTGCTGCCTGATCCTCCAAAATGGAGAAACTCCTCCCTGGTCCACTGTCTCCTGAATAACCCAACATTCTGCTCAACCAACCCTTAGGCTAGTTCATAAGCAGCACGTGGGACCAACTGCACTCCAAATGATTAGCAACCTAGTCTGCAACTCCTGGCAAATGGCATCACGGTCTCTCATACATGACGACAGGATGGACTGCATGTGTGCTATGATTGTGTCAGGATGATGTCTCCAAATGCTGAAGAAGCATTGGAACATCTGCAAAATCAAGCCATCACACTCAAGATCAAACATGACGTCATACGTTCTGAATGTGGCCATACTTTCTAAAACCTCAAGCTTCTTCCCAAAGGCGGAGCCTGAACTGTTGCCCAAATCCTGAAAAGTCCCCACTACTAACTTGAAAACTTCCCTCATAACATCATCACTGAAAGGAGCTATAGGTGCGGTCAACCTCATAATGTTACTGAGGCATGATGCAATTGGAAGTCTGAACCCCTCACAAGGTTCTTCCAAGAACTTGGGTTGTATAAGAGCAAGCATAACAGGTTTTAGGGCCCAAATCAGTTTCTTCCCTTCTAACTGGGTTACTTTGGAAAGGAGTTCATTAAGTTCAACAAGTTTGGAAAGAACTCTCCATGTGATCTTCATGTGCTTCAAATCTGTTCCAAGTGCAAATAATTTGTGGCCTATCTGCTGCCCCTTTTGCACATCCTTTGACTGTGTACGCATATATGTTGTCTTTCCTGCAATTATGATGGCGCTATAGCCGCTTCTCTGTCCCAATTATCTTGAAATATCTCAATGCTCTTCCAATCATGCTTTGACATTAGCAACGCCCAACATTCTGTACAGGTGCTCCATCTCTATTTTGTCAGTTTCTCCGCTCATAGACAAGACTCCTCAAACTCGTCTGAGTCATGCACTATAACCTTGCAATGTATAATCCATTCTACCTTACATACTAGCATCGATACACATTGCCAATGTGATGTATGCGCAATAAAACACAGATATGATGGTCTTTCTCCTTAATCGTTCCTCTACGTGCACCGGGTATCATTCCCGCGACACGTTCATGTTTTGAATTATGCACTGTGATTCAACTACATGTTTTGGCCACGTTCATCCCCAAGACAAATTCTGGCCACAAGCTACGCTTCCGTCATCGAACAGAACAATCTCTGTGGTTACTATTGTTCCTCTGCGTGGTCCGATCCAGCAGATGTGGCGTCCAACTCGGATGCTTAATTACCTCTATCCATGCCCACAACATTGTTGGTTGAGTTCAATCTCACTCCATGGCTCTCGGACTCCACAAAAACTCGGGCTTACGGTAATCCAATATTTGGTGGGAGTTCCGACACATAACGTAGTGTTTCCACCAGAATCTGGTCTGAGATTTTGACCAAATTGCATGCGGCCAATATTTTACTCTTTATCGAAATTTTAAAAAAAATCGAACCCATTCACCAAATTTAATTTCTAGTGCCGCCTTTTAATCAAAATTGGCTTTTGGCCAGATTTACAAGATTTATTTCTGCAACAATAATGATTCTCGCAAAAATAGGTGGAATCCTGAAACCCTTGAATCAACATTTCAAATTAAACCCACAACTGAGCCAAGAACTGATGCTCCGATACCACTGTAATATCCCAAATGGGGTATTTCGACAAATTTTGTAGAAAATAACTTAACCCCACATTATGTTGTAAAATCAACATTTACTTAACAGAAGATTGCCATGTAAAATAAAAACATATAGGGCACTACAAACCATTACACATTGAACAGGAAGAATCTCAACATTTTATTATAAATGGTAAACTAGGGTTACATGCATATCTGACCCAAAATAGCTGAGATGCTAAACTTGCCACCAATATGGATTGTTGCACTGCGCCGGCCTCCAAAACTGAACAACTGCACTCTCCCTCCAACAACAGTTGCCATTGAATCCACTGAAAGACATTGGAGCACCAATTGAAGATCTGAATGATCCTCACTCCAATATCCCTGAAGCTCTGTGAAACTCCTGAATGAAGTCTCCTCAAGAGAGTTGGGTTTTCATCCAACACTCACAAATCACCAAGTTCTCAAACCTCTGACACAAGAAAATGATCAAATCCAAGATATCTCTGAATGGTCTCCTCCTCTTCTTTTATAGATCTCATGGATCCTTCTAGAGCCTTATTTTATTATTATTTTAATCATGGAACACTTTTCCCTCTTATTTTCCAATTAAAATACCTTTTTAATGCAGGAAAGAGTAAATCGATTACCATGTCTCCTTAGTTCACTGAAACTCATGTCCAACCATCCCATCATGTAGGTATTCTCGTCCCGGTTCCAATGGGCCATTACACTAAGGTGTTTTATCATGTATTCCTCCAAGAATGCCACCTTGAGTGTAATTAATTGAGTTAAGCCCAAAAATAACTAAGTTTTCCGAAAGTTGTTGGAATGCACTGGAACGAAAGGCAAATTGTGCGGATGATGGAATATATCAAGCGAATGCCATCGGTCCTCATAGAAACTCCTCAAAACTCCTCCAAAAATCCCCTGGGCCCGCTGATGACACCAACCTGTACCTGGGACCTGTTTGCTCCCAACTCTGGAAGTCCATCCTAACCTTGTCATAGGTGACACCAAAAAAAGGAATATTACAGTAGCTGCTGCCCTCTCTGCGCTACTCAATCTGCTGCTTCTCTGCCTCTTGTTGCACTCTTGGCCTGGGATCAAACCATCCCTCTCACCAATACTACTCCTCGTTGCAGCTGAAACACTTCTGAAATTCTTAGGAAACCACGCCCTAGAATTTCAGCTTAGTCTCAGTGCTCTGCCACTGTGTGTGTCTTCTCCAACTGACCCCAAGCCCTCTTCTTATACTTTTCTCGTTGAAACATCAATGGTCATGTTCTAATCTTGAATCGACGGCTAAGATTAAAAGAAAGCTTGATCAATGTGACTTAAAGTCATTTTCATCACATGTTCAATTTAATTAACTTTAATATTTTAATTTACCTAAGTTAGACTTAGGGTCCTTAATTAAAAAGATTAATTGATTAAATATCTCTTAAACAAGATGAAATTTCTCAAATCCCTTTCTGGGTCTTGGAGATCTCATGTACTCTAGTCCCTCCACAAATATTGGGAGCTAGAGCACATCCGATGCTACCCCAACACTCCAAAAATCTCAACAATTTTGAGTCTCGTTGACCTACTTATTGTGGACATTCGTTAAACATTAATAAAATTATCTGCGTTTATTTAGACTTTTGAGTTTATGAAAGACATGATTTATTTGTAATATTAATTTTCACACATAACGAATAATATGCAATCAAGACAAAACTACCTAATGGTGCTCACTACTGAAGTAAATCGTGTCATGTTAAGCAAGATTCCAGGATTTTGTGACATGTTGAAAAAGAAGTTAGTATTCTATCTATGAAACATCACTTTCTAATATGAAAAAGTGAGGAGAGTACATGATAGTTCATAAGAATTCTGTACTAATGGACTTCTTATCATATGTTAGCAAGGCTTTGTTCTTGAATAAAACAAATTTACTAGTGTGGATTGAGTATCTTGTTAGAACCACTCTTAACCTTTCTTTCTAAGTTCAATGTTTGTAATCCAGATAATTTTTATTAGATAAATTTTGAGGTTTAAAATGGGTCTCTTAAGGAAAATAATAGTTAAAATAATGAAATAAGAGTAATGAATTTTCAAAGCAAAAAGCACAAACTAATTTTTTAGTGTATTTTCAGTTATCATCTTATAGGCTTACTAAAATTTCAAGTGCAAGTACTCATTGGATGCAAAATTAAAATTTACATACTTTTGATAGATCCACTCTATATAATTTTTATTCCAATTTATTTCACAATGGTTCTATTAAAAGTATGCAAAGTGCATTAGAGAACTTTTGCGGTCTAAAATGAACCTCCTAAGAAAAATGTACAACTAAAATAAACTTTATAAGAACCAATAGGATTCAAAATAATAATGTCAATCATGGGGGATGATTCACCATTTTTGGGGTAAAAAAGTAAAAAGATTAAAAACTAATAAAACTACTTTTCAACTTATCTCCCTAAGGTTTTACTCAAATTTCGAGTGGGAGTACCCGTTCGATGTAAATGTAATTCCTCGTGTAACAAGGTCCATCGAAAGTATGCAACATGGGTACTCCAATGAGGAATCAAATTCTGCATCTAACGAGTGTTTCTGCTTGAAATTTGAGTAAACCCATAGAGAGATAAGTTGAAAAAACGAGTTGAAAAAGTAGTTTTTCCTCTTTTCCCTCTAAAATTTGATGATATAATATAATCTTATTTTATTATTTCCACTATTATTTTATAATTTCCTTAGTAGGCAAATTTAAAACCTCAAAATTCCCCTAATGGGAACTCATTGGATGCGGAATTTAATTTCACATCCAAACAAATGCCTACACTTTGAATTTTGAGAAAACTTACAAGGAGATAAGTTGCATAGGCATTTGAATTTTGAGAAACCTTATAAGAAGATAAGTTTTAAATGCAATTAAAAATTTTATATTTCTCTTTCCCTCCAAAACTATTTTCTCTTATGGTCGACGTTATCATCTCGAATCCTATTGGTTATTTTAAATTTGATGTTGATAGCACATTTTTTGTTTTGAAGCCCATTTTTTACCTCAAAATTTGTGTAATGTGAATGTGCAGTTGAATCTAGGCATCTACCTGAAAGACAATAAGACAGATCTTTCTTTGCTTGTTGATCGTTCTGTCGGGGGTTCAAGCATTTTCGATGGAGAACTAGAGATCATGTTACATAGGTTGACATTGATTTTTCATCAGACTTGTTATTATGTATGTTTTTTTAATCATGTATTTTACTAACTGTCACTCACTTGTAAATGTTCAGGCGATTGCTCCATGATGATAACAAGGGTGTGGCTGAAAATCTGAATGAAACCATATGCTTTGACAATAATAGGACTTGTGAAGGCTTGACAGTAAGTTCAATTTTCATCCCACAGTTCATAATTTTTTGTTTAAATGATTTTTTGGAAAACATGACAACATATCTGGCTGGATGTTGTAAAGTTGGTTTTTCTGCCAAGGCACAATCTGACCTAAAGGCTTTTCTCTTGTCCTTTAGGTAGACATATATTCATTTTTATGTTATTTTTTAATAGTATTTTTTTAATATAAGCTGCATCTTTTCTCAAAAAGATCAAGATCATGAATATATATTACTCTTTAATTGCATTACAAATGGATACAAATGAGAATAGAGATACCAGCGTGGGTATTCAATTTTCAAGCTTTCAGGATATGGAGATATCGTTTTAGAAGAATATATATAATTAACAAATTTTCTAAATTTTGAAATTTCGCATACATCAAATTTGAAATAGGATATTTTGTCATTCATCATACTTGAAATGAAGTAAGTTTATCAAGTCTGAAATACGATGATCATCTTGGTCTTTGTAGTGTCATTTAGGATATTTTAAGATTTTTTTTTAGCACATATGATAGTGTAGGATCTGTTAACACCAGATCCATCTATGCATATTTGAGTGTTATCTTCCAGCATATGTTTGCATTTTATACAAGTTGGATTCAACTTTATAGTGGTCATCATTTAACATCAATGGTTCATGAGTAGCTTAGCCATATAGGTACTAATGAAAAGGGTAGATGCATTATTAATACAAATCTTAGTAAAAAAAACCACTACCAAGATCAAACTGCTACACTAGTTAAAAAATATGAATATAATACTAGTTATATACATAAAATAAAAATTGGGATACCTGAAAGGCTATAATGTAGGTTGATAAAATTGAGAGGATTTTCACTATGAACCCACTTAATAATGAATTAGAAAAGATATAAATAGCAATCATTGTATTAAAATGTGATACTTATGATTGGTTCACATGGTTTAAAAAATTAATAGTTTCTTAGTTCATTGGAAAATGTTCTTAAAAGATTTCTTAAAAGATTTGAAGAAGATGGCATGTTTCATTAATTAGGAATATGAGGAAGAGTCATAATACACAAATTACACAGAAAAGCAATTTGTATATTACATTGCAAAACCAAAATACATCCCACATATATAGTGCTAATGAGATCCAATAGATTCTAAACTAGGATAGTATTATTGAGAAAATCTCTCAACAACCTAATCCACTCAACAAACCAAACCTACCTATATACTATTGTAAGCGTTAATTCTTTTGAGATTTTGGGGTGTTGAAGTAGCATCGGATGTGCTCTAGCTCCCAAACTTTGTGGAGGGACTAGAGTACATAAGATCTCCAAGACCCAAAAAGCGTTTTGGGAAATTCCATCATGTTTAAGAGATAATTAATTAGTTAATCTTTTTAATTAAGGACCCTAAGTCTAACTTAGGGAAATTAAAAGATTAAAGGTAATTAATTTAAACATGTGATGAGAATGACTTAAGTGACGTGGATGAAGCATCTTCTAATCTTAGTCGTTGATTTAGATCATGGCCGTTGAAGTTTCAACGAGAAAAGTATAAGAAGAGGGCTTGGGGTCAGTTGGAGAACACACACACTAGCAGAGCACTGAAGCTAAGCTGGAATTCTAGGGCATGGTTTGCTAAGAATTTCAAAAGTGTTTCAGCTGCAGCGAGGGGCCGTATTGGCGAGGGGGGTGGTATAGTCCCAGTCCAAGAGTACATCGAGGGTAGAGAAGCAGTAGACCAAGGCAGTGTAGAGGTAGCAACTACGCAGAGCAGCCGAGAGCCCAGCAGGGGTAGTGTAGAGGCAATAGGAGGCCAGGAGGGTTGACGCAGTGCCAGGAGGGCTGACGCGGTCCTAGGAGGACTGATGCAGGCCCAACCAGGGCAGCGCAGGGGCAACATAAGCCAATCTAGGGTGACACAGGCCCTTCCTGAGCAACGCAGAGGTTGATGCAGGCCAGGAGGGTTGACGCAGTAGGCTTCAGAGAAGCGCTGGGGTTTCTAGAGGCCAGAAAGGGCTGAGTTCTGTAAATCCCCTTTGAGGGTGTGAATCAGTCAGTTTTTCTGTCTCCAAAACAGAGGTATAGCTGCATATTTATTTCTCTGTCGGGTTAACTAGTTTGGTGCCCATATCTGTTGTACTTAGAATATGCCTAATAATAAAAGCCCTCCAAAAGCTAGAAGCACTGGTTTTCCCGCATTGGGTTTTTTCGGGGACAAATGTCCAGAAAATCCTTGTATGTCACTTTGTCATTGTGTAAGTTAGTCAGTTTTAAATCTACATGTGTAGGTTGTTAATGTATTTACTTCGATGTTAATGCTGAAGATTTCAAATTAACAACTCATGTAAGTAGGAGAAGTAAATCAAGAATTTAATAGTAGGGTTTCTGTGTAAGTATATTTAGAAATTTTCACAGTTTTTGGACAAACGTCCCTGGAAAAACCCAATGTGGGAAAACCGGTGCAACAGATCTAAGGGTTTTATTATTAACATTAGTTATTTATGAATACAATCTCTAGATGCCTTGTTGACAATCCAGTACAGAGAATATCACTGAGCAGAAGAAATTAGTGAGATTACCTCACTCTACACTGCAAGTCTTGGCTGATCCAGTAGCTGAAGCAACGTCCTCCCAACACCCTTTGCGTTGCCTCTGCACAGTAGTTACGAGGGACTGCGTGGGGGACTCTGGGAGACTGTGTCACCTCCTCTGTTGGATCAATCTGCTCTCAGGAGCCTCAAGCACAGGGGCTTCACTGCAGGAGAAATACCATAGCACGTGGGTTCATATTGGGGGATATATAATGAGAGAGAAAATGACATAATATATTGGGGGATATATAGGGGGTAAAGGCTTTTTATATTGGCAGGCATAAAAAATGGAGCTTAAAGTTAATGAAAAATATAAAGGGGTATACAAAATGTTAATGAAAAAATGGATACCTACAATATATAGTGAAAGTAGGGGATTTTTTAATTGGGAAAGTGTATTGGGTTTATATTGGTAGGGGGTTAAATAATGTGTTTTTTAGGGGTATTTTCCAATATGTACTCAAATTAAGGGTAATGTTTAATATGCTATGATCGCACGTGATATATTAGAGGTTCATTGAGTGAAGCCCCTGTGGCCTCAAGTCTAGCCCTCCCGGCTCAAAATCTCGATCTCCCGGCAAAATCTCGTACTTTTGCTTCGAAACGTTACGTTGCCTTTGCGTGTGGCTTTCATGGCCCTGCGTCACCCTCTCTGAGCACTGTGTTGCCTCCTTTGCATATCTTTCAGCCTCTCTGCTGAGTATTCTTGGCTTCGGAGAAGATCCTCTGACCAAAAAAAGTTGCTACCCCTCTTTGCTTGAGAATCTCTCGATCAAAATTTTCCTCTGAGCACTACTCACTTCAGAAAATTCGATCTCTAGATTTCTTAGTGTGTTTCCAAATAGCCCTCAAGCTTTCTTTAAATAATCTTATCGTTAACATTCAACGACCCAAATTAGAAGCTAATCAATGGCTAAGATCACTTTGGCTTGATCCTCATCTTCTTCTAGAAGTTACACTCACAATTTAGATTAATACCCATTAATTATTTAATTTCCTAAGTTTAGACTTAGGGATAAATTAATAATAATTAATTTATTAAATAAAATTGTCTCCGAGTGGAATTTCCCCAAACGATTTCTGGGTTATTTGGAATACATGTGTGTAAGCCTCTCCACAATGTTTGAGACTTAGAGCACATACGATGCTACCCCAAATCAACACATAAGCCACACATCCAAACACTCTCATGTGAGTGACCCTATGCTTTCTTCCACTCCATGCCTCTTCAGGAACCATATTCTTAACACTTTTGGTTGGACACCTATTAATAATATATGTTGCAGAAGCGACAACTTCAACCCAATATTCATTTGGAAAATTCTTTTCCTTCAACATACTCCTTGCCATTTCCATAATGGTCATAATTTTTCTTTCCACGACACCATTTTGTTGAGGTGTATACTTGTTGTAAATTGCTTGTCAATTCCATGTGCCCTGCAAAAACATAGTAAGTCATTTGAGATGTATTCACCACCTCTGTCAGTCCTCAAAAAATTGATTTAGTGTCCACTTTTTTTTTTCAATAAGAGCTTTGTATGGCGGAAGCGCTCAAACACTTCACTTTTATGTTTTAGGAAGTAGACCCATGTCTTCCTTGTATAATAATCTATGAAAGTCAAAAAATAATAGCTGCCTCCAATTGATTGTGTCTGCATTGGTCCACATAAATCTGAATGGATAATCTCCAAAGGTGTCTTTTCCCTTATTGACTTTCCTGCTGGAAATGTCTATTTATGTTGTTTGCCCAAGATGCATTCTTCACATAGGCTGTTCGATTTTTGTATGAGTGGCAATCCTTTTACCACGTCTTTCCTATGCAAAAAATTCAAACCTCCAAAATTGAGATGACCAAATCTCAAATGCCATAACCAATTTTCATCTTTGACCTCTGCTTGAAAGTTTACTTGTGTGATAGTTGCAACTTTTCTTTCATCCTCTTGTGAATTCATTGACAGTTATGCTTGTGCACCCTCTTCCTTCAAATCTGGTTTTATCTTCAAGGGAAACATTCTATTTCTTGTCATCTGAACTTTTGCAATCAGTTATTTTCTTGGAGACCTATCCAAAATTGTGCACTCTCCATTCTTGAAAAATACATTGTAGCCCTTTTGCATGAGTTGTCCAATGCTTATGAAGTTATGCTTCAAACCAGAGACAAAATAAACATTTGAAATGTACTTCTTCTCCCCCTTCTTTGTTAAAATATTGACTTTTCCTTTGCCCATGATAGAGACTTTGCTATTAGTCCCTCACGTCACTTCAGATTTTAGACTTTCATCTAGATTGGAAAACATTTCTATGTTCTCTGTCATGTGATTGTTGCACCCTAAATCTAGAAACCATACATCCCTTTGTTTTTCTTGTGCTACATTACAAGCTAAAAACATGCTATCTTGGTTCTGATTTTCCTTTATGAAATTTGCACTTGGTTTGTTACTTATGTCATGGTGCTTCTTTCTACATTCATTTGCATAATGACCATACTTCTTACAATTATGACATTGAACTTGAGATTTAATGATACCTCTGACTTTGTGCTTGATTTTGGCTTGGGCCTTGACTTGGATTTTGATTCCTTCCCCTTCCACTTGAACTTGAAGGGCTGCCTCTTCCTCCTCTGTGTGGGCTTCTTCCCCTTCCTCTAGCATTTGATATTCTTCTACCTCTACCTTGACCAAATGTAACTTGTGTCTTGAAGGCATGCTCCAATGAGGAGTTTCTTGCTTTATTCAACCTATGTTCATGAGTCAGTGATGCATGAAGCTCATCCATTGAAAACTGTGAGAGATCCTTTGTGTCTTCTATGGCCACAACAATGGCATCAAATCTTGTTGGCAAACTTCTCAAAATTTTCTCAACTATTCCCCTTTTCTCAAGTGTCTCACCATGAGACTTGATTTAAGTAACCATTCCAATTACATGTGTAAGAAATGAGTCTACATTCTCAGACATTTTCATACAAATTGTCTCAAAATATCTTCTCAACATTTGTAGTTTTGTTGTCTTCACCTTTGCCATGCCTTGGTAGGTTGTCTGGAGGTTATCCCATGCTTGTTTGGACTTTGTTGTTGCTGCAATCCTTGGGAAAATACTTTCATGAACTGCTTGAAAATTGTGGAAGAGGCCTTTTGAGTCGTTCTTCCTGTTGTCCTTCAATAAATCATTTTATGCTTGTGTCAAAGCATTATATGCTACTGCATCTGCTGGTTCTTGTAACCCATTCTCCACCAAATCCCAAATGTCTTGAGAAGAAAACAAAGCCTTCATTATTATAGGCCAATAGTCATAATTCTTTCCATTAAACTGAGGTATCTGAGGATTAGTCTAGCTTGTGCTTGATGCTGCCATTTTAACTTTTAAAAAAAAATTCTCATAAATATGCCCAAAAAAAACTACCTTCAGAACAAATTTTAACTTCTAGTAAAAACACTTCTCTTACAGTGATAAAATTTTTCACCCGCTCTGATACCACGTGGAAAATTAGGAAGAGTCTTCCTCAAAACAAAGTCGTGGAGGTTAATTCACAGTTGACTTGCGCAACTAAAATGGAACAAAAACTTCAAACAAATTTACGCACAGGAGAACAGAGTAAAACAGTGTAGTTGTGCAGTAAAAACCAGAAGTGAAATTTCCATAAACACATATCAACAAACAATACTTTATATTATGATTTCAAAACACAAGAAAATATATTCACATGATAAGTGGAGGCTGCAGCACCTTCACCAAGTAAAACTATGAGTTTTTACTAAGATTTACACTTCACCAAGAGTTGCGGAGTAACTCACTATAAAATATGTTACTAAGTTGTTTTTATGCAACCACCACAAAATGCTCCACGATTTTCTCTCCTTGAACTCTCAGACATACATCCGATACATTGCCAAATATTTATCCTCAATTGTTTTTCAAAACATACATTTCTAATACATTAATTCATGACAAGTCAAAACATTAAAACACAGGATGGGCGATTGTACAAAAATATGTTTCTATGTGGCAGAGTACATATTTTAGTTGCAAAATAAATGCCTGACCATGCATTTTTACCAACCCTTCATTAAATTTCCATTTTTCTTCAATTATTTGATGTGTTGTGGAATGGGAATTCGTACTCCTGCTCAGAGCTTCATTTAAGCCATGTCCTTTAGCTTGCAAACTAAATCCGCAACCTGCAAAATATCTACTTGGTTGGTTTATATGTGTATCACAGGTATGGCTACTGTCAGTTTAATAACTGCGGTGGTTGAGATTAATTTTCCAACAACAAATTTAATATTACAAAGACTAATACAATTCACATATAAGTCATATTTGTCTGACTGGTCTTCATCAACACTCACATCGGCTCTGGAATTTCGTAGACACCGTTCTTTCTTCACCACACAACTTTGAGTTATCACTTGACTTCCATTTAAAACATAACTGCGCCTGACAATCGTTGATGAACTTTGCAGAATTGATGCTTCATAACCTCCCGAAGGACAATCTCGATATTGAACCACCCTATGGACTAATTCTCATCTATCAAAATGCAGCAAACTACAATTTTGATAGTTATATAGGTGAGTTGTCTGGATACTGAGTGTATCTAAGAGTCTATTATACGACTGACCTTTCTAACACACAAGAATCTCATAAAAATAACCTGTAATTGATGCTCTTGAAGCCCGAAGCACAATAAGACCCATCAACATATAACAGACTCACATAATCAAATTAGCGATATGTTCTCTCAGCAATGAAGAACACCAAGAACCACTAATTTAATTATATTACTTTGTTCATCAATTAGTTCTGCGTCTTTTACAAAACAAAACAAAACATGACTAATAGCTACTTTGGAAGAGTATGAAAGACATTGTTTTGAACTCATCATCACTGTCACATGTTATCCTTGGACCAAATTCCATTGATAGTAGGTCTTGGATCTCCATATTTCCCTGTCATTTGTTAGAGTCATAAATTCCATTAATAGTAGTCTTGGATCTCCATATTTCACTGTCATTTGTTATAGTCACAAATTCTAACAAAATTATTTTGAATTGAGGTAGTGAATCTCAATATGCTTTAATAAATCCAAGATGGCAATGACATTGAAAATAAATTATCACCATGTTGAATATTGTGGCCATCACCTATCAAGCCTAATATCTAATGCGGGGTTGATAAATTTTGCATAGTGAAATAGCCCTCACTCATGGCACGTCAAGTAACAAAGTAAAAACTAACCGCAGCCACACCGAAATAAATATTTTACCACCACTATTGCAGCAAACTGGATGTGTAAGGAGCATTTCATAAACATAATTGTCACATATCAAAACATACTTACAGCCACCACATGGTGAAGCTTGTATGGAACACATTGTATGGGGTGCATAATTCAGTCGAGCTAAACCATAGGAGGTATGAGGTCATTGCCATGCTCGTACACCAAACTAAGGCATGCTCCAGGATTTCTCGCAGGATATCTCTCCAATATCAATTTCAGATTTAATAAACTCTCCCTCTCCTCTCACGCTACTGCTCGTGGTGGTGTCCTACTCGATGCTGAGCCCGAGCTTCAACATTCTATGAATTCTACAAGCAAATGTGTTTGGCTCCTCCAAGCTGACCCTAGATTTGAGAAGGGTGGTCTCATACAAGAGAAACACCAAATCCTTCATCAATTTGTCATGCTTGTCAGCCTCGGTTCTGTTCCTCAAATCTTATACGTAGCCATGGCAATACAACAACACTCTATCAATGCAATAGATCGCAGATCTTGCAGTATGAAAATCACACACCTGTGCTATGCTAAGCTATGTACAAAGGATTAGCCCTCATGTCTCTCACATCTTCTTGGCTTTCCCATAAAAGAATTAAGCCAAAACAAATTCTGATAAAAATTTAGGAATTTGAGAGAAAGTCACAGTACACAAATTACATACCAAAACAATTAATATATTATATTACAAAACCAAAATACATTCCACAGAGAAAATCTCTCAACAACAAACCAAACGTACCTATATATTATTGTAAGTATTATTCCAGATTCATTTTATGCCAAACAAAGACAATTAACCAATATAATTGTGATTGAAGTCTTGATGATTAGCTTTCCCAATTTCATACATTATCAACTATTAAAATGGTATATTTCGAGATTAAAATCCATTATCAGGCTAACAACACCTAAGAATCTGAGTGAAACTAGAGGTATGGTAAAAATGATCGCAACAGAAAAAGACATGGTCGCAAAAAGTAAGAACCAGATTTAGAAGAATGCATAGAGGAAGATTGACATAGACAAACGCGGAAGGAAAAACTAGAAGAAACAAATAAAATAAAATAATTTTATTAATGTGCAACAAATAACCCAAATAGATAAATGCATCTGAGTGTGATAATATGAATATGTCACCTGTTTGTGCTATTTCCTGAATATCAAAGAATGACAAACAAGTGCTTTCAAGTTCGACCCGATGCCTAAATTCTTGGAATTACTCCCAACCACCGCCATGAATAAACAGTGGTAGCAGCCCACGCTTCATTGAATTTTTGTGCAAGGAAGGACAAGCCTCAGTTTTCAAATCTGGAGGCGTTCACGCAAAATTCGAAACAGAGTACTGGCAGCCATACTCTATGTTTAATTCCCTTCTGTCGTTGACTTACCTATTTGCCCGCCACTTCGCGCTTTCAACTTTTATGTTTTACCCTTAAGCCTTTCACCCTAAGTTATTTTCCCGCCAATGCGATATCGGCAGGACCCACCTCACTTCCCTTACCGCATTGTAAACCGCACTGCAAACCTTTACATTTTGTTTATTCCTTACCTTCACGCCATATCGCATTTCCCACCGTTTAACTCCCCGCACATCGCAACCCGCAACTTTTAAGTTGTAAGACTTAAGCACTTCGCCAAACTTAATATTTTGCCGATGCGATTTGGTGGGACCCGCAACCTACCTTACCGCATTACATTTTCGCCTTATTTCCTTACCTTTTTATATTTCGCACTTACCGCGTTTAAGCCGCCCACATTTCGCAAGTTTTATGTTTTAACCTTTTTCCGCCGCCCACACTTCGCAAGTTTTATGTTTTAACCATTTTCCGCCGCCCGCAGTGTGCGCTTCGCAAAGTTTTCATCTTACCTTTTAAAGCTGCCCGCAAGTTGTTTTATGTTATTTGTGATGCGATCGCATGGGGCACATGTCAAGCTCAGGAGGATAGCGCAAAGCACACATCGTAAAGCTCAGGAGTTAACAGATAAGCGGCCGCAAGTTAAGTTGTTTGTATTGCGATGCGATATGTGCCATGTCACGTCACAATTGCAAATTCTTATGTTTTTTTCCGTATCGCGTATATGTTAAATGATAAGATCGCCGATGTGCGATGGAGCGAAACCAATGATATTTCAGGTCCGCTGTTATGTGTTCTCTGTACGCGTTTTCGTGTAAAAAACAGAGAAACAGAGTCGAAGAACAATTTGGTTGTTTCACGTCCACTCTAGCATTGAATTGCATTCAAGTCTTCAGGCTTCAGCAAATTTTGTATAAACCAAATGTAATTTCATATGTTTTTAGTGAAGGAATGAATCGAATTTCAGAAAAGAGTTGAATAAATTTGAAAGAGTTCCTCACCTGTGTAAATCGTTGTCTGTCTGTGAATTGTTTGATTGTTATTTCTGCAATATTTTTCATTCTCTGTGTTGTGGGGGAACGCATCCCTCTGTGTTTATGTTTATTCAGAATTTCCAACATGGTATCAGAGCAGGTCGAGGCTCTCAGTGAAAGAATGAGCTCTCTTTACTCAAGAAGCTGAAAGGTTGTTTGATTGTTTGAGAAGCGGTTTCTCCAACAATGACAAGGTTTCTGTTTACATAGTTAAAAGGTTGTTTGTTTACACAGTCAAGATGGCAGCAACAGGCACAAGCCTGACTAATCCCTAGCTACCACAGTTCAATGGGAAGAATTATAATTATTAGGGTATTACAATGAAGGCCCTGTTCTCCTCAAAAAATATTTGGGAGCTGGTGGAAAATGGCTTCCAAGAACCAACGGATGTCGCAGCATATAATGCTTTGACACAAGCACAAAGAGATTTGTTGAGAGAAAATAAGAAGAAAGACTCCAAAGCCCTCTTCTATATATTCCAAGCAATACATGAGAGTATTTTCCTAAGGATTGCAGCAGCAACAAGGTCTAAGGAGGCATGGGATACTCTCCAGACAGCCTACCAAGGTATGGCAAAGGTGAAGACAACAAAACTTCAAATGCTGAGAAGAGATTTTGAAACTCTTTGCATGAAAGAGTCTGATAACATAGACTCATTCTTCACACATGTGATTGGGTTGGTTACCCAAATCAGGTCTCATGGAGAGACACTTGAAGAAAGGAGAATAATGGAGAAAATATTAAGAAGTCTACGATCAAGATTTGATGCCATAGTAGCGGCCATAGAAGAGACAAAGGATCTCTCATAGTTTTCAGTGGATGAGCTTCATGCATCACTAATGTCTCATGAACATAGACTGAACAGAGCAACAAACTCCTCATTAGAGCATGCATTCATGACACAAATGTCTTTTGGTCGAGGTAGAGGTCGAGGAAGATCAAACAACAGAGGAAGAGGAAGAAGCCCACACAGAGGTGGAAGAACCAGCCCTGCAAGCACAAGTGGAAGGGGCAACAACCAAAATCCAAGCGAAGGCTCAAGCCAGAATCAAGCACAAGGGCAGAGGTATGATAAATCTCAAGTCCAATGTCATTATTGCAAAAAGTATGGGCATTATGCCAATGAATGTAGAAATAAGCAAAATGACATGGGTAGTAAACCTAGTGTAAATTTTACAAAAGAAAATCAGAACCATGGTAATGTTCTTTTAACTTGTAATGTAGCACAAGAAAAACAAGATATATGGTTCTTAGATTCAGGGTGTAGTAACCATATGACTGGAAACATAGCAATGTTTGCCAATCTAGATGAGAGTGTAAAATCTGAAGTGACAACAAGGACTGATAGCAAGGTCTCTGTCATGGGGAAAGGAAGAGTAAAAATATTGACAAGGAAGGGAGAGAAGAAGTTTGTGCCAGATGTCTATTATGTACTGGCCTGAAATGTAACCTTCTAAGCATTAGACAACTCGTGCATAAGGGCTACAATGTGTTTTTTAAAAATGATGTGTGTACAATCATGGCTATACCTCCAAGTAGACAAGTCATTGCAAAAGTGCATATGACAAGCAATAGAATGTTCCCTCCCAAGATCAGATCAGACATGAAGGAAGGAGGTGTTGTAGCAGCTGTCACACAAGAAGTCTTTCAAGAAAAAGTGAAAGATGAGAACTGGTTATGGCATTTGAGATTTGGACATTTCAATTTCGAAGGTTTGAACTTGTTGCATAGAAAAGGCATGGTAAAGGGATTACCACTCATAGAGAAACCAAACAGCCTATGTGAAGGCTACATCTTGGGCAAACAACACAAAGAATCATTTCCAGCAGGAACGAGTATAAGGGCAAAGGCACCTTTAGAGATTGTCCACTCAGATTTATGTGGACCAATGTAAACGCCACCATTAGCTGGCAGTTATTATGTTTCAACATTTATAGATGATTACACAAGGAATAAATGGGTCTATTTTCTAAAACAGAAAAGTGAAGTGTTTGAACAGTTCTACAACTTCAAAGCTCTTGTTGAGAAGCAAAGTGGACACTACATAAAAGTGTTGAGAACTGACTGTAATATTCCCAATTAGCTTTGCTAATTGGAATATTTCATTTTTGCTTTATTTTGCCGCTTTAGCTAGAAATAATAAATAAAGTGAGAAATAAGAGGGGTCACCTCACCTTAGTCACCTCACTTTATAAATAAAGTGTTCTTTTCCTAGTTGATTGACGTTATAACTTAGAGAAGGGGCCTTGGGGGTCCACATGAGTATGATGGGGAGGCATCAGGCTGACCCAAGGTTAACTGCGCAGGTCAAGGAGAGTAAGGACGCAGTTAAGTTTTGGAGGGAGTTTGGCATTATAAAAGGAGGGGTTCTCACCTCATTTGGCATCGATGATTTGATATTGATATTGAGAGCTAGACTTCGTCTGCTTCAAAGACGCTAAGCCTAGCCTGGTCACAGCGGATCGTTTAGTGCAAATCGAGTGTCTCCTGGCCGGAGATCTCACCCTTAGCTTCGGGGACTTCGAGTCCCCGCCCCTAGTAAGGTTATTTTATGAGCATCATCCTTCGCCCGGGGCAGGTAAATTGCGTAGTTTCTCGTGTGGAGACGGCGTAGGGAGAGAGACCTTCGAGACCGCGCGGTATCCGGGAGAGATAGAGCAGCATCTAGCCTTGGAGGACGCAGATCTGAAGAGATAGTAGCAGATCTAGCCTTGGAGGACGCAGATCTGGAGAGATAGCAGCAGATCTAGCCTTGGAGGACGCAGATCTGGAGAGATAGGACGCAGATCTGGAGAGATAGCAGCAGATCTAGCCTTGGAGGACGCAGATCTGGAGAGATAGGACGCAGATCTGGATAGGGAGGACTCAGATCCAGCAGATCCAGGTAGGAGAGCCTCAGATCTGGGCAGGGAGGACGCAGATCCAGCAGATCTAGCCTTGGAGGACGCAGATCTGGAGAGATAGGACACAGATCTGGAGAGGGAGGACTCAGATCCAGCAGATCTGGGCAGAGAGGACGCAGATCCAGTCAGGGAGGACGCTGACGCAGATCCAGCAGATCTAGCCTTGGAGGACGCAGATCTAGAGATATAGGACGCAGATCTGGAGAGGGAGGACTCAGATCCAGCAGATCTAGGCAGAGAGGACGCAGATCCAGTCAGGGAGGACGCTGATCTGATGAGTAGGGTCTTTGTGTGGGGTTTGGCAGCGTTTTTCAGTGTTTCCAGCCCTGAGGAGTTGGTCATCTCATCTGGAGGACTTGTGGTTGGATTCACCCCTTCTTGCCAGCGTTTCATCTGTCTTCTGCGCTGTCACTAGCAGAGACAACGTTTTCACTGGTGAGGGCTTGATTGGTGGTGGAGCATCAGTTTCACATTTTCTGGGGTCTGTCTGGAGGATTGAGATCAGCCATCTTTCTAGTTTCCAGCTCATAGTTCCAGTGCATTGCAGCAGCAGTTCTTCATAGCAGTTTCTTCAGCCAGCTAGGACGCTGTCCCTATTTGCAGCCATTATTTGTTCTGAGAGGGTCTCCACTTGCCTAGGGCAAGAATAGGTGCACTCATTCTGATTATCTTGTACTCCTATATATGTATTCTCAGATTAATAAAATGGCTTAGTGTTCTGGCATTCTATGTGTACTTGTTCCATGATCTGGTTCCAGCATTTTGTTTTATATATCTGTCTGGCATATTTCTGTGTATTACTGGTTATTTCCCTTTGGGGATATTATAGTGGTATCGGAGCATAGATCTGGCTCAGCCTGTGGTGCTAGCAGTCTATGACGCCCGGGGATAACCCCTACATCTATCAGAAGGAACGCAGAGAAGCTGAGAGTGGGTGGAAGTTTCCCTTCGGGGGAAGTGATTCTGATCAGGAGCCACCTGAGACAGATTCAGAGGCGGAGCAGCCTGAGAAGGGCCCAGAACAGCGTAATCCAATGGCAGATGATGATAGGAGGTTTAGAGAGACGATCCTCCATCACATGCAGGAGATGTCACAGAGGCTCGTGGCCATGGAGATCAGTCAGAAAGAACTCCCTAGAGTTCTTCAGATCGGTGAGGGATCTGGTATGTCTCGCCACGTACCAGTGCACGATGCTATTCCCATTGTGACGACTCAGGTACCCGCACGATCCACTATGCCCACATTCTTGCCGGAAGACACAGGGACAGGAGTACGGGGAGGTGCACAGAGGGACAATCCCGCGCCCACGCGACCTACCATGCCTACCTTCCTGGTAGAGGACGAGGGGTCGACAGCACCGAGAGAGTTGAGTCCAGCTCGATGAGCGGCCGCTTTTGCAAAGTGGCAGGCCTTCGGACAGGCATTCATGGATTCTCTCCCCTTCGAGCGCTATCTCCATATTCAGTATGGCATCAAGCCCCGTGATCAGCACCAGCACAGGGGGCACGGACACCACCGTGATGACCACCGCGCGGCTAGCAGATTCCATTTGCCTACGTTTGATGGTTCATCAAACAATTCGGCAAAGTCCTGGGTGGAGAAGCTGGACATCTATTTCCAGCTTAACCAGATGTCGGAGACAGAGGCCATTAAGGTGGCTACATTGCATGTAGAGGGTGAGGCTCAGGACTGGTGGTTTCATGGGATGGCGACACTCGGGCATTCCACAGTGACGACATATGCCGAGTTTACCAGGAGGGTGGTAGAGCATTTTGACAGGAGGGATCCGGAGCAGCATTTTGTTGAGCTGACCAAGCTCAAACAGACAGGGAGTGCAGAGGCATACATTTCAGATTTCTTGAGGGTTTCAGTGATGGTACCTGACTTATCGGCAGCTCGGATGGTTTATATGTTTGTGGAGGGACTGTTAGAGCCACTTCGTGGTCTAGTCCGGTCGAACAAACCGGCTACACTACAGGATGCCATCAGTAGGACTCGAGACTTACAGGATGCCATCAGTAGGACTCGAGACTTACAGGATGTCTTGCCCAGGACTCGGCCACCTTATCCCCAGAGACAGGCTTTCCAGCCTAAGGGTAAGGACACGAGGGTTCCGCCTCCCAAGGCGAATCCGGGACGAGGGCAGATTGATGATGAGGCCAGGAGAGAGCTGAGGAGGAAGCGATTCTGCTTCACTTGCCAGGAGCCATGGGCACCAGGACACAAATGTGCGTCAGGGAAGGCACATTTCATAGAGGTCTTCTCCGAGAGTAGCGGAGAAGAGGATGAGGAGGATGATGAGGAGGCAGGAGGATGTTATGCAGCACAGAGTACCGCACCACCTCCACCACCCGCGACAGGTGGGGCATCATTCGCACCTACTGGGGGAGCTCTAGCCGCATTGCGAGGAGTCCCCAAGTATTTGACTCTGCGCGTACGGGGGACAGTGCGCGGACAACGGGTTTCAGTCTTAGTCGATAGTGGGGCCACCCACAACTTCATTGATGCCCAGATGGTTGAGCGGAGAGGCATACAGACGGAGGGCTTCGATGGGTTTTCTGTTTTGGTACCAGGGGATCAGACCATGGCATGTGCTCGATATGTACCGTAGTTATCAGTGACGATGGGCACTTATACATTGACAGATCACTTCTTTGTGGTGGACATCCCGGACACCAACGTGATATTGGGAGTTCAGTGGCTTATTACTCTAGGGAAGGTCACGACGGATTGGAAGGCCCTAGAGATGGAGTGGGATGATCCCAAGACGGGGAAGCATGAGAAGATACGAGGGCAGAACGCATATCCACCCCAGACAGTATCGGCACACAGCATGGAGGCGACTTTCCGCAAGGGAGATATAGAGTGGGCAGTAGAGTTGCGGGCTTCAGAGGCAGTGGATACAGGGCGGACGGTGCACCCTGATCTACAGTCTATTCTCGATAGATATGCAGTTGTTTTTGGGGACAATCCGCCAGGACAGCCACCGGATCGGGGGTTTGAGCACACGATCGAGCTTGAGCAGGGGATACAGGCTGTGATTACCACACCGTATAGGCATCCCAAGGCCTATCGGGATGAGATAGAGCGAGCCATTCAGGAGTTGCTGGCCCTTGGTCACATTCGGCCCAGCACTAGTCCTTTTGCTTCTTCAGTAGTGCTGGTGAAGAAGAAGGACGGCACATTACGCATGTGCATCGACTACAGGGCTCTGAACAAGAAGACCCTGAAGAACAGGTACCCCATCCCCAGGATCGACGAGCTGATGGATGAGTTGAGAGGAGCACGGTTCTTCTCAAAGATTGATTTGAGATCCGGGTACCATCAGATACGCGTGAGGGAACATGACATCCCCAAGACCGCTTTCAGGTGTCATTATGGGCACTTTGAGTTTCTGGTCATGCCATTTGGGTTGACCAACGCACCTGCTACTTTCCAGTCTTGTATGAATCACATTTTCAGGGATCATCTGAGAAAGTTTGTGCTGGTTTTCTTTGATGACATCCTTATATACAGCAGGACTTGGGAGGAACATCTCCAGCATATTGAGACGGTCTTGCACATTTTGGAGGAGCAGCAGTTCTATGCCAAGCTCTCCAAGTGTGAGTTTGGGTTGACCGAGATGCTGTATCTAGGACACATTATAGGAGTGGACGGAGTGAGAGTCCACGAGGAGAAAATCCGGGCTATCAGGGACTGGCCAGAGCCACGGAATGTGACGGAGCTTCGAGGGTTTATTGGTATCTGCACCTACTACAGGAAGTTCGTCAAGGGCTTCTCTCAGCTTGCTGCACCCCTCACGGATCTGACAAGGAAGGGGGCATTCAGTTGGTCGGACACAGCACAGCGAGCTTTTGACAAGCTCAAGGAGGTGATGAGCAATTGTCCCGTATTAGCATTGCCAGATTTTACGCAGCCCTTTGTCCTAGAGTGCGATGCATCAGGAGAGGGGATTGGTGCAGTTTTGATGCAGGACGGTCATCCGATTGCTTTCGAGAGCCGGAAGCTCCTTCCACACGAGAGGTTGTATCCCATATACGACAAGGAGATGCTGGCCATCATGCATGCATTGGCCAAATTCCGGCAGTACCTGGTGGGTGGCAGATTCAGGGTGAGGACAGATCATAACAGCCTGAGGTACTTTCTGGAGCAGAAGCAGTTGCAGGAGAGACAGCAGAAGTGGACCAGCAAGATCCAGGCCTACGACTTTGACATAGAGTATGTCAAGGGAAAGAATAACGTGGTAGCCGATGCCCTTTCTCGTAGACCGGCCACGTTATCACTCATGAGCCTGGACGCTGATTGGAAGGCTCGACTATTGGTTGAGTACTCCAAAGATAGATTTGCATGCGAGGTTCTGGATGGGCAGGTAGCAGATAGCAGGTACAGGGTGGTCGATGAGATCATCTACTACAGGGACAGGATCTTCTTGACTGAGGGATCTCAGCTCAAGAAGAAGATACTCCAGGCTTCACACGATTCACCATTGGCGGGCCATCAGGGGTTCACCAAGACGTACAGGGCCATCCGGGAGAGATTTGCATGGAAGGGCCTCAAGGAGGACGTACTCCAACATGTCAGGGAGTGCGAGGTTTGCCAGCGAAACAAGGGAGAGATGAGTCATCCTGCAGGGTTGTTGCAGCCTCTTCCCATTCCGGAGGGGAAGTGGGAGAGCATTTCGATGGACTTCATCACAGGGTTGCCCACAGTGCAAGGCAAGGATTGCATCTTCGTGGTGGTTGACAGGCTGACGAAGTATGCTCACTTTTTCGCCATTTCAGCACATCACACGGCGGCACAGGTGGCAGAGTTATTTTTCAGGGAGGTTTTCAGATTGCATGGTCTACCCAAGACCATTGTCAGCGACAGGGACATCCGTTTTATGGGCGGATTCTGGCAGGAGCTCTTCCGACTAGTGGGGACAGAGTTGACACCGAGCACTAGTTATCATCCCTAGACGGACGGACAGACGGAGATAGTTAACAAGTGGCTGGAAGGCTACTTGCGTAACTACGTCAGTGGGCAGCAGCGAGCATGGCTGAAATGGCTACATTTGGGCGAGTACTGCTACAACACAACGCACCATATGTCCATCGGTATGACACCTTTCTATGCTTTGTATGGATATCATTCCTTATCTTCTGTGGACATGATGTTTGGTATTAGCAGGGCTCCGCGAGCTAAGTTATGGATCCAAGAGAGCCAAGACATCCTCCGAGCTCTCAAGGACAACATAGCCACAGCACAGAATCAGCAGAAGTTGTATGCTGATAAGGGTCGGGTGGAGAGGCACTTTGAGGTAGGGGACCTGGTCTACCTACGGCTACAGCCATACCGACAGTCTTCGCTCAAGCAGAAGGGGGCGGAGAAGCTAAAGCCTCGTTTTTATGGACCATACAGTGTGATACGCAGGATCGGGCAGGTTGCGTATGAGTTGGAGCTGCCCCAAGGCAGCCGGATTCATAACATCTTTCATGTATCATGCCTGAAAAAGGCACTGGGCCAGCATGTGAGAGTCACCGAGGAGCTACCGCCTGGCGTATGTAGGTTAGAGATAGCGTTACAAATGTGAGGCTATTTTCGACACTAGGGAGAGGCAAGCTCATGAGCAGAAGATCGTAGAATTCTTGGTGAGATGGAAGAATTTTAGTTTGATGAGGATGCCACTTGGGAGGATGAGAGGGATCTATAAAGATTCATCACTTCAGCTTGCTTCGAGGACAAGCAACGTTTGCCGGGAGATCAGAATATTCCCAATTAGCTTTCATGCACTGAATATTTCATTTTTTTGCTTTATTTTGCCGCTTAGCTAGAATAATAAATAAAGTGAGAAATAAGAGGGTTCACCTCATACTTTAGTCACCTCACTTTATAAAATAAAGTGTTTTTCCTAGTTGATTGACGTTACAACTTAGAGAGGGGGCCTTGGGGGTCCACATGTGTATGAGGGGAGGCCTCACGCTGACCCAAGGTTAACTGCGCAGGCCAAGGAGAGTGAAGGACGCAGTCAAGGTTTTGGAGGGAGTTTAGCACTATAAAGGTGGGGTTCTCACCTCATTTTGGGCGTTGATGATTTGATATTGATATTGAGAGCTAGACTTCTGTCTACTTCAGCACGCCGGTTGTTTAGTCGGTCTGCAGCACTGTTTAGTGCAAACTGAGTGTCTCCGGTCGGAGATCTCACCCTTAGCTTCGGGGGACTTCGAGTGCCTGCCCTAGTAAGGTTATTTTCTGAGCATCATCCTTCAGTTTCAGTGGTAAATTACGGTAGTTTCTGGTGGAGATTTGGCAGAGGAGATACCCCTTCTTGAGACTGCGCAGATCTGGAGAGATAGTATCAGATCTAGCCTTGGAGGACGCAGATCTGGAGAGCTAGTAGCAGATCTAGCCTTGGAGGACGCAGATCTGGAGAGATAGCAGCAGATCAGGCCTTGGAGGACGCAGATCTGGAGAGATAGGACGCAGATCTGGAGAGATAGCAGCAGATCTAGCCTTGGAGGACGCAGATCTGGAGAGATAGGACGCAGATCTGGATAGGGAGGACTCAGATCTAGCAGATCCAGGTAGGAGAGCCTCAGATCTGGGCAGGGAGGACGCAGATCCAGCAGATCTAGCCTTGGAGGACGCAGATCTAGAGATATAGGACGCAGATCTGGAGAGGGAGGACTCAGATCTTGTTAAGAAGCTAGTAGAAGATGAAGATATGGCTGATTTGTTAATGTGAAGCTTGCTGCCTTACTTTGATTGATTTGTGACTCATTGCATCTCCTTGGAGAGACTCAAGCACTTCAGTCAAGAAGTTATCAACAATTTTCGAAACCCAAATTTTAGAAGATATTATTTTTAATACCAAAATACTATAATACTATAAAATATAGGTGCAATAAACTATTATTTTGATCAACAAGACTCTAAATAAGCATTAATTTGCATCCATTTATATAATTAGTTAAACTAAATTATATAGTTGATAATAGGATAGTAGAATATATTATAGGGTACTTTCAGAATGAAATACATTTTGTTCATTCATTGGAAAGCTTCACAAACCACTGTGATAATAGAGTTCTCAGCGCTAATACAATTATTTTGTCGATCTGTGCATATATTTCTCAATATCCCCTTCCCATATGGGAAAGGAGTGGACTAGTCACTTACCTCACAAGGTCCTTATGGAGTTGTTGTTCCAGGCCACACGTGCACACCATTTTACCAACAAGACAATTTAGTAGACAACTCGACAAGGCCTTGGAGCTGGGTGCCCCCAAATCCACACAGCCAACCATCCATCAGGAGAATTTTTCCATGCCTGGATGTTAGGAGAGCTTGCTCAAATTTGGGCTTCCCACAAGGATCATACTGTAGAGCCCTATCAGTCCCAGACACACTCCAAAGGACATCATCCACTAGTCCAAAAAAAATTTTGCGGTCATTGAGGACTCTAGCAGGGAGACCCCCCTTGATCTAATTGCTCGTCCTCACCTGTCAGCACTAGCATACCATGACTAGTTCAAACTAAAGTTCCTTTGGTCCTCAGATATCATACATATTATCTTTTTCTTGTAATTACTTTATCTCCACTCCGAGTCATGTACTTTCTTATCTTCTCTTGTTGTTCTGCTTCTAGCACAATTAAAAATCTGTTTTGATATGATTTTTAGCATCTTTATAGTCCACACTTCCACACTTCCACATTGTATTTTGGCTAGTGATGTACTCTTATAATCCCATTGACCTAAAATTTTCCCCAAGGAAGACCTTGTGGGCAAACCCAAGAGATGCTTCCTCATGTTTGTGGATGGCATCCCTAGTAACCTTGTTCGCTAAAGTCATAGACTAGTGTGCCTAACCAGGAGGGTTGAACTAGGCAGATGCCCAACAACATGAAAAAAAACCAGTTGAGCTAACCCTTGGTCTTCCCATTGACATACTCCTTTGATCATTTGCTGGACATTAATAAACTTATATTATCAAACTTTGGTTTTTACAAATACTGCAACAAAAAAGGTGGTTTGACAAACAATGCAACAAATCAGAACTCATATTTTAATAATTTAGACGATAAGAGGTATTCCAAAAATCATTGACAAAGACAGCCATGCTTTTATCTAGATTTGCATTTGAAAAAATTGTCAACTTATCTGTTATATTGTCAACTTGAAATGTGAAATCCAGATATGAAAACTAGATATGAAAGTATTTCAAAAATCACCTCTTGGGTATTAAAATAAGAATGGAGCTGTACAGGATGGCATCAAGGCCAATGAGAAAAATTACAATTAATT